>JAPFUF010000362.1:0-57082 GCA_030780645.1 Aschersonia sp. MBC 508 | reverse complement strand
ATCTTAGATAAAGTAAAAAAATACAAAAAAAATACAATACACCTTTCCACAGCTCTGATCCCTAGGACTAGCCTTTATTATAGAAAAAATTACAAGAGTAGGGCTAGATTAGATATAAAATACGCGAGGAAATGCCTTCTGGATTAGAAAATAGATCAAAATCCAGGGCTTTATTATTACGCACCCCGCAGTTTTGCCCTACCACCGTGCGCCGCTTAGGGAGGCACCCTGATAGGTGCCATTACGCGGAACGGGCCGCGCAACGAAAGCGACCCCACCATTACATTATCGTCGCTAATGCCAAGCTTGCTTATCAGCACTCAAGTTGCTATCCTGCACGACGTGAACATGCGAAGGATAAGGACGCAAGGCGAGACTCGCCCTAAGTGCAAAGCGACTGATTGTCACTGAAGCGCCGCGTCGCAGCGGCTCTGCGATCGACGAGGAGCATGTGTGCTGCGCTGTTGTAAAACCCCCTCGAGCCCGAGCGCGTCAAGTTCCTCAAGACTCCTGATTGCCATTGTGCGCGCAACGCAGAGAGATTGACTACGTTTATCAGGCTGACCAAATCAAGGTGGGGGCGTCAGCAATAGTGCGCAGCGCTGGCGGCAGGTCTGGGGGGAGTAGCGGAAGAGTAGCGAGGCAGGCGCATTTATTGCGAGCCCAACCCCCTCTCCTATCTTTTGTTCTGCCTGGCCGGTCTCCTCTTCTCATTATTCCACTTGATTTCATCTCCTGCGCTTAATCTTGCTTGAACGCCGATGCAACGCCATATACGGCGACCATGACTCGTCGCAAATCTCTCGAAACCGACTTACCGCTGTTGTGGCAGCAGTATGACAACATTAGCGACGACGAACACATGGCCTTCCGACGCAGCCTCCTCAACGGCCTCCGACTTCCCGGACAGGACGACGAAGAAGAGGAACGACCCTACTCCATTCGGTCATGTACTATTGCTGGCGATGACAAGGAAGCAGACCTTTCCATGCACCGCCAGGAGCAGCAGCAGCAGCCGCTGATATTGAGCCCGACCACTGCGGCGCCTCCGACACGGAGACAACATCAGCATAATTTTGACGATGAATTGCTCGAGGAGGGACCGAGAAACATCGTATTGCCCCCCTACGATGTTTGTGCCGGAACCAAGACGTGGGCGGCCATGGCGACGGCCGTGGGCGCTGTAGGCGCCACCGCCTGCCTCGTAGGCGGTTGCATATTGCTGTCCCACCACGCCAGCAAGCTCGGCACAGTCCGCCTCTTTGCCTCCCGGAGGCACATAGAGGTGGCCCTGCTGGCGCTGAACGTGGCCTTGACGATGTGCACCGACGGCATGATGTACGTCCACGCCGTGTCGCTTCGGTGGGCCCTCTTCGCCGAGGGGCGGCTCGAGTTCAACACCAACTTGCGCATGCTGACCAGCGCGCGCACCTTTGGCCCCAACGCCTGGTCCGTCAACTTGCTGGCCATGACCTGCCTGGTACTCACTTACGCGGCTTCGTCTATGCTGCTCCTCCCGGCAGCCACGCTGGTTGCACCCGAAGAGGGCAGCCAGTGCCTGGTTAATGGCGTCGCGCTCGTCATCATGGGTATCGGGCTGGCGGGTCAAGCCGCCATAGCGACCTGGTGTCTGTTGACGTCGGCATCGATCCGCACCTGGGGGTCCAACCCGCTCAATACGACATTGGCGGCCATAAGGCACGGCCAAGTCGCGTATCATAACGGCCGCTGCATGCTGTCCGTCTATCAGCGCTGTCTGCAGCGCAGGCTCTCGACGCGGGAGCAGTACCAGCAGCAGTCGCAGCAGCCGTTCGCGACGAGACCCCGCCGCCGTCAGGAGAGCATGTGTCGGGTACGGGTACCCTCCCTGCCCGCCATCTTGGCCTTTACGTGGGCTCTCGCGTTGCTGGCGCTTGCCGGTCCCATTATGGTGCTCCTGACCATCCGAGCCATCCGGCCGCATGTGGGGGATGCCGACGCGGGCGGCGTATCGCTCTCCTGGGCGGGCACGCAGCCCGACGACTCGTACAGCTTCTACTTCTCGCCACGCCTCAACGACCCGTCCAGCCCGTCGGCAGCCTCGCTGCCGGCCCGGACGCAGGCCTTCTTGGCGCTGCTATTCATGTGTCTCGTCCAAGCCTTCCAGGCGCTCGACCTGCAGTGTCTCGAGCTCATCGTCCAGCTGTCGCGCGACGAGTCCCTTTGGCGCAGGGCCGCCATATCAGCACGCGGCGCCCCGATGCGGACCGTCCCCGCCCTGGCTGCGTTGTCGAGCTGGGAGACGGCGGTGCTCTTCGTCGCCAAGGCCTTCTGCCACTGGCTCGTCGGTCTGAGCATCCTAGTGTGGTTCGACGAGGGCGCGCGGATGCGTCAGGACGAGGATGGTGTGGTGGTGGACCTGATGGTCTTTCGCATGTTTATCTACGCGGCGGTCATGGTTGCGCTCGCCGGCCTCGCCACCTTTCTGGCCTTGCGCCGCCGCCGGGGACCCATTCCGGCGGCCATGGGCCATCTGCCCACCTTGGCCGACTTGGTGGACGAGTGGCCGGCGGGCGGCCAGCAGCGTCTCTGGTGGGGAGACAAGACAGGAGAGGACGAGCCGGCGATTCGACATGCGGGGACGAGTGGCGCGAGGATACAGGTTGGGCCTATCCGGGATCATTGCCTGTATGCGTGATCTTACGACGGCGCGTGCCGTGGACGGGATGACGTCTATTCACGAGCCTTCAGAATGGGATTTTGACTATGAGTTTCTGTGTTTTCTTTTTTGCACTTATTGTTGAGATAGGCCGCGAATGTAGGGGCGTGAGGGCTTTATAGTATATGGCAAGGCAGATAAGCGGAAAGGCGTTATAACTTATGACATGGCAGCTTAGGGTTTAATGCAGCGCGCTTAGCCGACCAGACCGTGCGTCCATAGTAGAGATTGGTAATGTTGGCCATGATCAAAATTCTGCATCGCATTCAAGTGAGGTAATAGATTTGGGAGGGGGCGGCTGTTGATCACCTCTGAACGAATGCATAATCCCATTGCCATGTATGTTCACACTGTAATCCGGTAGCTGTAGCAGAAGAAGAAGACAAGAAGGACTCGAGCGACCCTATTCACTACTGACCAAGGAGGGAGGCGGGACAGGATAAAATAGTGGGGAGACCCGGGATGGTACCGTAAATACAGAGTTTCTTCTCTACTGTATTTGGCTCACGACACACACACGCACCCCTCGAACGCGGCGAACAGAGAAACGAGAGCCGAAGCGATTCCCATTAATCAGAAAGGTTAAGGTGAGGCTCGCTGCTTAGCCTTTCAACACAAAGACGCAGCTGCTAAATACGTAGTTCAGCTTTAAGCCTGATACCTGGAAGACTTTTTTCGAGGCAACACGTGTGAGACATGAAAACCCACGCGGACACCCAGCGCTTAACGGTGTTGACTTGAATTCACATCGCTTGACCGCTTTTTTAAGACTGCCCGCAAATATGTAATTATGCTTATAAGAGGATAAGCTAAGGCCGTAATTTTCTCTCTCATGGACAAGGAACAATTGATCTTTGTGTTCTTTTTGGGCTCCTGATAGACACAAAGTTCTTCACTCAACCGATTAAACTTGATAATCCGCGATATGCTGCTCAAATTCGCGCACTTATAGCTGAGTCATGGACGAATGTCGGTGAAGCAAGCGATGCCTTGTTTGCCCATGACCGAAGAACGCAAGCTATTAAGGTGGGGAAAAACGTCATTTACTCTCAAACCTGAGTTTAATTCGAAATCAAGGACGAATTGAGTGTGGAGAATTTAGAGGCCATGAGCAACACATTACGATCGCAGAGCCTGGTGGTTGATTTGACTACGCAGCAAGGCAATCGATCAGAGACAGATGGGTAACGCTTCTTCAGGTTTCACCTAACCTGGAAAATTCACTTCAGATGGGCAATTTCCCGTGAAATTTCCCAGCGGTGAAGTTGATGTTTATGCAAGCCCATGTTCTCGAGCAAAGTAAGGCGAAACACGGCAAAGCCCGCTGCGACTAAAATCTCTAAGCTAACCCTGCGCATATCAAAGTTTTCAGTCAGCCTTTTCTCCGAAACACCTGCAACTCCTTAATTAGGCGAAGCTCTTATTTCCCTATTGCTACACTGATAATTGTTCAAAAGTGGTACGCCCGAATCGCAAAGCCGGAAGTTTAGACTTATTTCGGCGGCCTGCACTTAGGTAAGCATACGATCTCTACACCAAAATTCACTGAGTCGTGGAAACGAGTCTGATACGTTATCGGACAATTCCGATCTTAGAAGCGTGCTGCTAGAACGTGGTGTGATTGCTTTGAGAGAATCACCGAGTCGACTCTTGAGAATTATTTTAGTGGCCTGACAAAGAAAGACAAGGCGACAATTACGTCATATTCCGAGGGTTCGGAGCGAAAGATGCGATGTCCAAATGCTGCTACAGATGGTAGTCATTGTATTCGTCTATAAATGATGGCAGTGTGCCACCTTTCTTAGGACTTTCGTTCTGTATCACTGCTTACTATCGCACCACTGGAAAACGAAACACCACAAAACAACATTACTATGCGATACTACCTCTGCGGCCTGTCGGTCTTGATGCCATCTGTGGCTGCCAAGATATATTTCGCCGAAAACGGTCTCCCTTTTTGTTCTCAGTATGACATTGACAGTTTGAGTTGCTATAATATACCACAATGGGTTCCTCAGGGCTTGGTGGCTGCAGATATAGATCATGTCGCAGCATATCTACGATCTTATGGCCGCGAGACGAAGGAGGGACGATTTTTCACGCAACCTCAAGAAAATCCCTGGATTTGCGCTCACACGATTCTACATAAACACGGCAGTGTAATGGCTGTAGCCAAGCATCTTGAACCCAAAATGAGTTCCTCAGTTCTGTATGAGGACATCGCAACGACCATCGATGGCGGACCAGGGGCTACGGCAGCCGAGAAACAGTCGGCCTTGTACGGTTGCTCACACCTTGGTGGCTCTATGGGCGTCAAAGTCAATTGGACAAACCCGGCTTATCGGTCAAGAGAACGGATTGAGGCGGGATACACGGCTCGAGGAATTTTAATACAGCTTGTTCGCAACCCAGAGGCCTAGTCTGAACATTGAACTTCGTTGAAGCTGTCGCGAGTTAAATGCCAGCAACTTTTCTTTTCGATGAACCACTTTGCAAAAATGCTTATATTTCCATGGAAACTACTGTGGCGCTGGACTCTTATGTATATCGTGATCGAACAAGATAGATGAATGAGAGCCATCACGGCGAGCACGTTCAAGTTTGCAACATGACTACCGAGCGCTTGTATGCGCCAAACGCTTGGCCCGAAGCTGAATCTAGCGCAACAAAGAACGGCATGGAGTACGCGTTCTGCCTCAAGACAGCAATTCGGAGCAGAAGAAGTCGACTAGCGTGCAACTTTGGGGACTTAATGTTGGGTAAATAGCGAAGAGACAATGCCGACTCGGGCCGTCTTTCACGTGTATTTTCATATGTGACAGCACAAGGAGACTCGAGATTCTGTCTCGTGTGCCAAAGGCAAAGCCATCAGGTATACTACATAGATCACGGTGACGTAGAACAAGGCCTTTTCAACCAACCTTGGGTTAGGGTTAGCCCGTACCACGCGACGTTGCGCTATTCAGCATTGATAGACGCCTTGATCCTCTGGCTTTCCTTTATGTATAGGGTTAGATCGGAGGCACCATTGATTGCTATTGCTTTGAGTTCATTGAGTGTCTCTTCTTTTTGCGCCCCGTCCTGAGCGCCTGGAAACATGTCCCGGAGACATCCATCGACAATCACTATAATCGCCCTCTTATAGACCGAAAATTCGAGACATGACTCTGACGCGCGCTAGATCTGTGCGAATGTATAGTCAGTTCCCCCCTATATAGTGCACGGATGTAACTCGATTGGGCTCTCTGGTGGCTCGTCGTCACTTAAGCCTTTTGAGCTCCCTGATGGCGCGGTATCGATGACCTCGCGTGGAGGAGATGTGGTTGATGAAACTATCGAGGCTGCGACGTGCTGAGATATGGACATGATTTAAGCAATTTACCCAAGGTGCGCTTGGTCGGCATCGTCGTAGTCGTGGCACCTGCCCGGCTTATGACAAGGAAGGGCGGGGGTTGTATTTAAATCGGACGTGTGCGCCCCGGCATCGTAGAGAATGTGAAGCTGACGTAAACATCGACTGCTTTTCTTGCTGCATGATTTCGTCACTAAGCTGCTTCCTCGCTGTATGATTACATCGTCGTGCTGCCTAATTCGCTCAGACGGAGGTGCAAGGATAGTCTCCAAAGACCGCCTGTTACTCACATCTAGTAACCTTTTCAGCGACATTGTACGTAGACAGCGACTGGAAATAAAAATTAAAAAAATCCTGCATTCTCTTATTGACATACCAAGACGAATTTTGTAAATTCCAAATTTTGCAAGCATCGGCAAAGTCGGCAAAGCGATCGTCCCATGGACCGGCGCTCTATTCAGCGACTAGAAAAATTTACCCTCTGAAGTGAATCGTTACCGTAGCAGCGCTCGCGTCGCCCTCATCTGATTCAATCTACTTCGCGGCTTTCGGCTATTTCGGACGCATCGCATGACTAGTGCATCCATACTTCTCGCGATTTTTGCTTCGTTGCATAGCAAAGTTGAGCATGACTCGTAATTCCGGCAGAGCAGGCTTAAGGCAGCAGTCAAATCGAATTGAGTGGTGCGTTATGCGAGGTACGAGGAGGCTTTGCCTCGCATGACGCTTGTAGCGCGTTTGACGTCTTCCTTGAACTCCTTGAACAAACACATAAGCCAAATACCGGCTTGGGTGTACATATCCACCCAGTTATTGAATTATGCCATTTTGAGTATGACGTTTTTCTTCTTTCCCTTCGCTAATAGTCGGACACTGTTTCCATAGCGGGACGTACAGGGGCAGCCTTTGCTAGCGGCATTTCGGCAATGGGATCTGATCGGACAGACCGCCGCTAAAGGTTTCCTTCCCTTCCCTAATCTTGAGGCAACAGAAGCTTAGTCGCGGCACATAGCGTCGCGACCATGTTTCGCCTCCGTGAACACGAACGATGGCAACGGCTTCTAGCGCATTTCCAGCTGCCGAATCGTCCCGACGCCGTGGGGACAGTATCAAGCAAGAGACACCATTGCCCATGGCTTTTTTATACTCGTAATGGCTGGAGTGAGCGAACTTCAATTTGAATAAATATAGGTCTGCTTCGTTCCCTATAGGAATCCACGGATGATTAGTTATATGCTCTCATTACGAGTCACCGTGTCTTTTCTATTTCTCTCTGGGAACTTCTATTATTATGCCGGCTCTGCGAGAACTCCTCTTGTTTGCTCTGGTCAGCGGCCTAGCCGCCCAAAACGCAACCTACGACCCTTCCAAGGCGTGTACCTTTGTGGATGCTGAGCTACGAATAGAAACCAATGCCGCCCGGAAACCTTCCGAAATTTTGCTGAACGGCCAGCATGCATTTGATTGTCTTCGTACACTTCCCTTCGACGCCGAAAGGGCTTTTAATTTTACCCAGCAGATCCGGAAATACGTACAGTTCCAATCTAACCTTGAGGCTCTCAAAGACCCTCCGCAAACCTATTTATCCCCTAGAGTTGACATACTCGGCGGACTCGATAAAATAGCAAAAACTCAATTCCGAAACCAGTTTGATTTTGATACAGCTATCTCCGACTTATTCAATTCTGTGAATGATGGACATCTTTCCATCCGTCCTTGCTCGCGGACCATCTTTAGGCCAATTCAAAGGTTTAAAATAGTTTCACTTTCCGAAGATGGAATCAAGCTGCCTGAAATATACGCATTTGACGATGTACCAAATCTATTAGCCAGACAGACAAATGCTGTTTCACCAATCGAGACTATCAACGGCATGACTGCCACAGCATATCTTCAGCCATTTGCGGATAAAATAACAAATCAGGATCCAGACGCACGATGGAACGATCTGTTTGCTTCCACCTCCCGAGGACTACTTGGAACTATTCCTGGCAACGGCGTGTTTCCTGTTCGGGGTTTCTCAGAGGGAAATGGGACGATCGTGAAGTTTCGTAACGGGTCCAGTCTTTACATCAAAGCAGAGGCAAGCCTACTACTGAAGGCGTTCGATCCGTCACCCCAAAACCTATTCAATACATCCTGTCTTCAATCGCAAATCACCAACACTGTTAGCAACACTACCCAGAACACAACCGTCCGAGCTCCCTTCCAGTCTGGGCCTAAAGGTTTCCCAGAGCCCTACGTGCGCGACCCGTATAATCAAATTCTTGGCTTCAATCTCGATAATGATACTGCGGTTATGGTAGTTCCGACTTTCGAGCCAGTCGGGCAGGGAGAACCAAAGAATCAGACCATCGTGTTCACCGATACGGCGACTTCTATAGTGAGCCAAGCGGTAGCATCTGGTCGCACGAAGATGATAATCGATATTTCTGCAAATGGTGGCGGGCTTACCGTTTTATCTGTGGATTTCTTCAAGCTTTTTTTCCCAAACGAAACTCCTTACCATGCCTCTCGTTTCAGGAGACACGCTGCGCTGAGGATTGCTGCTAAGCTAGTAGAAAATCTCGATCGAAAAATCCAAACTTTTATTGGGTTCCGTGATTTAGTCACACCCGATCAGCTTCATGATTTTGCTACGCTTAACGATTGGCTAGGCAATACAACAGAACTTGGAACGCCTGTCACTTCGCTCGCAGCGCTATTCAACAACAGCGAAGCGTCGACCGTGACTTCACCTATTCGAGGCTTTGGGCCCGCGAAAAACAAGCTCAACAAAACGCAACCTTTTAAACCAGAGAACATACTTATTATTAGCGACGGTCACTGCGCATCAACGTGCTCCCTATTTGTGGACTTCATGACCAATGGAGGAGGAGTACGGAGCGTTTCCTTTGGCGGCCGACCCCAAAAAGGACCCATGCAAGTCATGGGCGGTACTCGAGGAGGTCAAGTCTTCAAAATAAGCCAAATCTCTGATCTACTCAAAGGGGCTTTTGGAATTTTTGCAAAAAGCAATCGAACGTTACTTTCTGAAGAAGAAGCAAAGCAGCTTGAGGCAACTTGGCCAGAGCCACTCGAACGACTTCCGTTGAGACTGCCAGGTGGATCAGTAAACGTGAAGAATACATACCATAAGGATAATGATGATCTTCCGTTACAATTCGTATATCAGGCTTCGGATTGTCGTTTATTCTACACGGCGGACAATTTAATGAATCCAGTCTCGGCGTGGGCTGCTGCCAAGAATGCGATATGGGGTGGAGGCCGCTGTGTCGACGGCTCGACGGGCGCACTGGGGTCCAGAGCGTCTCAGATCAAAGTCACTCCCCAAAGCGGTAACAAGAGCTCGATAGATTCCACAATTGGTGGTGGTTCAAGGAGTTCGAGTGCAAAGACAAAGGCCAGTATCTTGTTGCTTGTTGTCAGCTTTGCCACGACATTCATCACCACTATGTAAGGCAATCAATGTCGCCATACAGACGCAGTCAACCATTTCATCAAAACAAGCTTGGATTGCATCACGGCGTACATGCGTCGCCTGTAGGTCTGAGGTGCGTTATCACGGGGCGATCTGAATACATCACTGAGTTCATATTGGTTATCCCGACAACAGTGACAGAGGGCAGCTGGACCGCGCAAAAAATCTACGACAATTTTCGTGGGTAATGAAACCACCGGAATTGCATGGATCAACATGTCCTTTTTCTCTTTCAGGTCTCAACAAACAACTGCGTTGACTTGGTCCAATGGCAAAAAAGTAGCGTCTTGAGGCTTCGTACACCAAGCCTAAAGCGATATTAGCACCTGGCTGATCTGAATTATCTGCACGGAGTTAGTGTTCAGGGTTACGGAGCGGAACTCGCCAAGGTTCGTGGCTCACTTAGCCCGGATCACTCGCGTGTCGCCGATTCTGACCTGTCATTCATCCTGTCTACTGAATGGCTTCCCATTGGACAACTCTTCATCAATGCGCCTACGTTTCCAACGGCAACATGCCATCAGGTCGTTGGCATCAGAAACCTCATAACAGATGTGGGCAGTGCAGAAAACGGCGAGTCGAGGTACGCTTTGCTTTTATCCTTATTTGAGTTGTCTTGCCGAACTGACGAGTCAATTTAGTGCAACTGGCTAGCCCCTATGTGCGAGAATTGCGTAAGGCGCGATGAGAAGTGTGACTACAGCAACCGAATGCTAGACTCGCCGTCTTTGCGCGCGACGAATGCAAGCGAGAAAAGTGTGGTCTTGAATAGACTGTCCTTTGGGCATTCCATCAGTTCTGCACTCCTTTTTTCCATCTGCGGCTACACGAGATCGCGATCAAATGGGATCCCATTGTGGTCAGAGAGATCTATAAGTTCCAGGTACTTAAGTATGCATTTCGAGCATTGGTTTCGCTCTACATCCTTCATCTAGACTGTACTTCTGCATGCTCCGATTATTAGGGAAGACGTACAAGCGCCTCGGCCGACCATGTCACGGCACTTGAGGACTCTCGCCACCCAGCAATGATACTGCAGAGTCGCAGATACGTCGCTGACGTTACATTTGCCATGATGAACACGATGGTCCGAATTCGCATTATGACAGCGGACTGCGTTGGCAATGACGGTGCTGATGTTGACGTCGGCATTGGGGCCCGCTGCATTGACGAGTCAATAGGCGCTCTGCGAAGCGTCGGGTTATCTGTGCGATTGATAGCGCCGGCATTCGTGCAAGAGCAAATCCGGCACTTGCCATCAGATCGCATAGAGCAAACAACAGATGCTAGTCCGCATCTGATGCAGTCTCTACCACATCTTGACTCTTTAGCGGTTAATTGCAAAAAAAAAAAAAACATAAGACCAAGATCTTGAGGAAGCCTCAGTGCACCTTAGGATACGGGTTTTGGCAGTCCGCGGTCGACCTCGAAGTTGGAATGATGTCATTGCATAGCCGCCTCGTGTCAGCAAAGATTACATAAATCGGTTACACAGGAGGGGTGTGATTGCGTTGCGGACATTGTTGCAATGGTGCGCAGTGATGAGTTGTGCATCACAAACTTGGTTTCTGTAGGATTGTACAAAGCATTTGACTGGGGAAGTCAACAGTGCTTTGATGCATCATAGCATTCACCATGGGAAGTAGCTCGAAACTGTCAAAGGGCGACGACGGCCAAGCGCCACCGTGATTCTACACCGGTTTCCCTGAGCATGGCCATCGAGAGGTGGGCGAGCTTTGAGGGCCTCTACCCTCCAGGCTAGCTATAGACACACGTGTAGTATCTTGTTGCATCGACCATTGGCGCGAATTGCTTCGCCACAGTCAGGCTTATCCGGAACGAATATGCGTACTTTTTTTGATAGGCCTAGTGTGTGAGCTGAACAGCCTGCTACTCCTGTTGCTGGAGATGATTCAGATTTTACGAAAGATCGGAAGAACAGAATAGGTGCATGCGCTTAAAGCATGAGCATAGACCATCAAGGATGGGAATTTGTCAGCTAAATCGGTCAAGAGACCTGAGATGCAAATCACAACTCTTTGTTATAGCAGCGAATGATGGCATCAATGCCGTTCTATTATTTACTCCGCCATCATTTCAACATAACTTTCACCTTGCCAGCTCGCTTATCACTTTTACCACTCGCTTTTCCTTGTTCATTCGGCTTGGAAGGCTTTGAGCATTCTATCAAAAATCGTCGAGCTCATGCTCCTAGTGTCAAAATTACCAACTGTAAGACGCGACGTGCAAGTCTTCAATGGCTGAGAACTTGAACTGCCCCGAAGCATTTGCATCCATTTAGGATACTTGATTAGCATACAGCTTTGCGGTACTTTGGCGGATGTTGTTGATGGGACTGGGAAGTTCCTCATCCCGGGCCTCATCGGCGGTCACGTCCACCTAAACGATGCGCAATCACTCGAGAGCTTCACGTCATATGGTTGCACCACAGCCATGCATTTGAATTGCCGAAACTATATACAGTGCAGAATCATGGCAAATCAGACAGGCTTGGCTTTTTTTTTCCACGCTAGTCATTCATCTGTCGGCAACGGGAGTATGCGTGAGCGTCAGGATCCCATGCGACCGAAAGAGACTCTCATTTTTATCCCAACATAAATGTTCCGCAGTCTCCTCAATGCTCCTTCAATTATGGCGGCGGTTCTCACAAGATAGCAGCCGAGTTGAACGGGCCTATCAATGAGCAGCAAATAGAACTGGTACGCGTGGCTCGATATTGGTACGGCAAATATATTATGACCCATGCAGCGCACATTTCGGCCGACCGGCAAGCCATTCAGACTGTAATAGCTGGTGTTTAGCATGTTCCTGACGACGGTATTCTTAATGTTCAACAAGACATCTCGAGAATACTCCAGCAAGGCCAGTTTGTCGCACCAATCATTGATGTTTTCAAGTATGAATCCAATGATCTCATTTTGGCCTCGAACTTCGGCGTGCGCAACGGACCGAATCGAATGTAGAACGCATCGTTAAATCACTACATCGCAATGGCGTGCCCCTTTTGGCTGGGACAGAGTCTGTCGGCCTTTTGCAGCAAAATGGGAAACGGGCAGAGCTAGTCATGCTCAATTCCAACCCGCTCGATAACATTACGAGCACTATGGATATCAGTAAGTTATAGGTCTTTAGCATTGAGTTTTCTCAGGTAATCATATCGCTAGAATAGAAAATAGGGGAGCAGCGCTAAGTCCAGAGCTGGAAATTCCATACGTTAACTAAATATGAATCGCATTTTTACCAACTTGAGTAGGCTGTGCATCGCGTGATGAGAGTGACGAATACTAAGTAGAAATCTTATTAGAGGGCACGCAATCAACTTCTTTTTAGTTCGTTAATGTTTAGTCTAAGATTTTATTAATTAATCGTCGCGCGTATAGCGATGAGACTCGTTGAGAATGTTAGTAATTTAATTCACGCCCTCTTTGCCTTCTCATAAGCTGTATTTAAACAAAAAAGGAAAGTGATATATTTGCCCCTACTAGGACAGCTATTGCCCACTTACTCCGCATTCCTAGTATTTCCTTCTTAAAGCGACTGCCTCAGGCTCTAATATATTGCACAAACCCGTCACACCGTGGATACCTATATTATACTTAATTAGACAAGTCAGGTCCGCTTAGATAGGCGGCAGTCGTGGAGTTCCAAATCCCCATTTTCCCGGGGAGCCGATTGCCTTTGCATGCGCCTCATCTCCGTCACTGCGCTCCATGTCAAGAGAGCTAGGGCACCACGCTTCTAATCCTTGACCCGTATGTCTAGACACTTTCTATATGTCTTTCCGCAACTTCGCAATATTGGCTGGCATTTCTTGTCGCCGTCAGACGCGTGGCTCCTGCGGGAAGTTTCTTCGATTTCAACAGCCGTGGTCTCAGTGGCCGCAATGCGATGTGCATGACTCGGCTCAGAAAGCTTCGCGAATATCACTCGTGAGAGGAGGAGAGATAAGGCTCTTTTTATGTAGTTTTAATTTATTTTTCTCTAACATTTGGTAGCGAATTCATCATCTCCAGTTTCCCTATTAAGCGGCACTCCCAGCTCCATTATTCTTTCTAATAGCCGGGGCATAAAACTCTCTCCACCCGCCAGGTCCGGCTTTTACTGCTAGTTCCTCGACTTTGGTAGCGTCAGACGCGCTTCTGGGGGATCTGGCGCCAAATTGCGTATCTTCCTCTATTACAAGTGCTCGATTTTTGGGGGTTTGTGGCAAATGGGCCATCTCTCGCTGGGAGTTCTGCCTCGTTTGAGAACTGATAAGTCCTTGAGAAGGAGAGCACCAGTAAGATGTCGCCGTGGCGCCAGTTTCTCTATGCTGCCTGACGGCATTACGACGTCGTCGCGTGTCAATGCATGCGCTGATGAAGATGGCTGTCTCCAGCAAAGCCATCAGGGCGAGCAGAATGGCGACGCCCAAGTACAGAGGCGGACGGGCGCGCGAACAACGCCAAATGCTGATGAATTGTCCAAACCTGTCATCGTCATCGTCATCGTCGTCGTCTTTCTTGTCATCGCATCGGTTCCAATATAGCTGGAAGAAGATCAATCCAGAGAGACCGACAGACGAGGCGAAAATGCACAGGCAGACGCAGATGTGTGCAGCGGAGGGCAAGCCAGTTTTCCACCGGCGCATGCATCGAACGATGAGTTCGGCGAAACTCCAGAGAAAAGCTGCGGCAAACTAAAGCACGGTGTACAAGTCAGCTACAACGCTTAGTCAACCCTTGTGTGTAGCGTGTACGAAGGAAAATGGACATGAGAGCTAGTGAAGCTTACGAGAATACCGGCGCCGATAGGGCCTCGGACTAAGCCACTAAAATAGCGGCTTGCACCCGGAGCAAGCAAAGACCAGGAGAAGCCGATGCCAATGGCGGACACGATCAGAACGAGAAGGTGCAGAGCATCTCGAATTGATTTGCGTGCCTGCGGCTCGGAGGCCAGCTGATGAGGCACTGGAACGTTCGCTCTTTGCATGGGCTGCGGCGCGAGTGATCGGGTCTCGTCATCATTGGAGATTCGACGATCAGGCTGAGCAAATGACGTTTCTCGAGGCAGGGATATCGTCGAAGCGGACGAGACTGGCGCTGGCTTGGGCTTCCGTTTGGAAGCCAGCGCAGAGAAAACACCCATAGCGTTGCGGCTTTATAATTTCGAATCTGCAACGTCCCTCAATGATAAGTCGTCATATGAAGTGCCACTATAAGAAAAGCGACGACAACCGAAACTTTGTAGGAGCACAGGAGCGGGAGGCAATAGGAAACGACCGATTGAGGACATAGAAAAGAGATTCGGCGCGCAGTGGTCCGCTATGGAAGAACGCACGAGCAGGATATCAGAGTTCATCGCAGAGATCAGAACGCGTAGCGAAGAAAAGGGATTGTATAAACGATCGCAGATGCCTCTGAATCAAGGCAGCACGATGCTTTACTGTAATTTTATGCTTAATTCTTGGCTCCATTCTGCCCGCGTCGTGCAATGCGCTAAACGCGTCGCCATCCATGAAAGTCGTAGAGGGGAATAGGGAGGGGGAGGGTGACATGGCCTGGCACTGCGCCGAATCGCCCCGGCATCTTTCGCCTGCCCGGAGAACATGTAGATTTTTAAGATGACTGGTTTATGCTGGAGGCGGGCGTCGCCCTCGCAAAGGACAGCCCGCAGCGTTGGCTTTCGAACCCCCCCCTTGTCTCTTGCATTACCATCCCGACTCCATTACTCGCGTTGTTACTATGCTTCGGCAATCAGTGACCGCACATCTGCTAGGTACTTTTCTCGCTGTTCGGCAAGCATCGATTAATGTCTCGAGAGCGCTGATCCCCAATTTTCGCCCGTGGGTATGAAACTAAACGAAAAGGACATAAAGGGTCAAAAGATAATGCCGGCAGTGCTTCCACCAAGCCAAGCGTCCCATCTTGTCAACCTCAGATTGGCAACCTCCGATGCTCGTAAACCCGTTGCACAAGGATATGGCCATTCCATCCCAGTCCACGGATGAGATAGTCCTTTACCGGTGCATCTCATCGGTGGCTTCTTCCCAACGCCTGACGCACCCTAATTTGCGCACCCTTTTGGAATTCCCCTGGACAGATCCGCTCGTTGATCTCGTCCTTTCACATCCAACTTTGAGTTGTTCAATTCTCTGTCCGAGGCCGACTATACTATCGGTCTTGATTAGCGGCGTAGCGTTTGTCGATGACAAGAACTCATCTCGCTCTCCCAGAGGCTTGCGCTTCACGGGACTTCGGCCGGCCAACTCGCGTTTCAGGACCGCGTTTTCTCGGCGGAGTCTCTCCACCTCTGAGGTCAGGTCTTCCACCAACACATTTTCTTTATCACCCTGAGGATCATTTGCAAATGTGTCCAAGCCACGCTCGAGAATGTCAACCTTGCGGTCCCAGTGGTCCTCGTTCCGCTCTTGCTCAAGCGCCAAGGAGGCTTTGAACCGGGCAAGCTCGAGCATCAGGCGCTGCTCAAATTCAGTTGCGCAGGCTTCTCGAACACTAGCTTCCACATCCAGCATGCGGTCTTCCACGGTGAGGAGATGGGCCTCAGCCGTTGTCCGAGCTTGGACCTGCTCATCCAGCTCCGCATTTAATAGGTCGATTGCATCACTCATTCTCGCAATTTCCAGAGCGGCAATCTCCATGGTGACTCTTTCATCCGCGTTCAATGGAGGTGTATGGTTCCGATATGATGATGAGGCCCCGGGAGGCATGAACGGCCGGCAATGTTGCTGCACAGGACTTATGGAACGAGAGTTGCCGAGCGCTGCTGGTTGTGCGAGGATGGTGGCCGTAATTGATGGAATTCGCGGAACAGTCACCTCCCGAGCTAAGGCGCTATACCGTAAGATTTGTGACGTGGCGTTGAAGTCTCCTCGGGGATCGGCCGTTACAATCATCACACCTCTCTGTGTGCTTCTTCGAGCGCCATGCGATTGCAATGATGATGACAGAGATGGAAAAGAATTGGAAAATAGCAGCTCAGTCAGCTTGCATTGACGGTATGGAACTACGTTGGGCTATTACGCCAGTCAGCACGTGCTATCTGTTCAACGCATTATCACGCACCTTGCTCGAAGACGATGCCTCGCTCTGTGTTTGTAAACATTGTCCGAGATACATCAGGCTTTCATTGATCTTTCCAGCTTCGACCAAGGTAGCCCCTTGCGTTTTTGCTTCCCTGGCGCGTTCGCTGCCGGCCAGATCAACGATCGTCAGTTTGCTACCGATCCATGATCCAGGCCTACGGCCGCGACCTCGTTTCTTAATTTCGAAACAAAAAAACCCATGACTTCTGCTGGACACGCTATTGCTCCCAGTACCGGCTACTCGACGCTCAAGCAGCCCTGCTTCGAGCACCGTAATTGCTTCTGTTAAAGTGGTACAGACTACTTTGCGCAGGCCAGCCACTACTTTTCGGTCGGGAGATAGCTCGGTCGACTTGAAGAGCAAAGGGCGGCGTCGGAACTCCTTAGTTGCAGCCATTTTCGTAGCAGGGGTGAGAAGATCGTAGATTCGGTCGTTGTGCACCTCGTACATGGAAACCACAACGGCGTATTCGGCTGACGGATCGCAAGAGATATTGACGGCGCTGATATCGGGCAGCTGAGGTAGAACCGATGGTTGGGCTAGATTTCGTCGCGGTGTGGTCGGCACGATGCCATGGTCACCCTTCAAACTTTGTTCAGTAACGTCCTTCGCACGACAACCCAGGATCAGAGAATTCGAGATCGCCCACTTGGGCAACGATCATATTGCGTTTCCATGCTCGGAACGAAATTGAGTCGAGATGCTGCACAGCTGGGAGCTTGTCCAAGTCCACCTAGGCTCGCAATCTCGCTCGAATTCATTTGCAAGCCCAGCAATTGTGGGCTGAAGGTGGCAAAAATGAGCATGTGCAGTACACGAACCCGGCTGGCATAGCACTGTGACATTCGAGAGTAACAAGGGGGGTTTGAAGCAAAAAAAAGAGTCATTCATGCTGGGTGCTCATACAATCATTGGCGTGTTTGCCCGTGATGGGGCTCGAGAACCAGCGGCAGGGTCGATGAGTATATGATCGAGGAAATGCGATGCAGTAGATAGGACCGACTCCGAGGAATCGCATTTCTGAAGGGAGTCTAAGACGGTCGACAGGTTTGTTGACTCAAGCATGTTGTCGTTGAGGGATCGGAAAACCACGTCTAGAGCCAACTGGGTTATGCCGCGCTGCGTTTTTGATCCGAGGATCGTATGCGTCTGAAAAACTCCATCAGTTATCACGACTAGGCTATAGCAGTACTGTCGATGCTGGCTTACTTTTCCTGAACCTGTGACACCCAAGGTCGCAATTACTGCATCAGTCCCTTCACCACCTTTTGGGGCAAGAACACCTTCAGCCAGCGACGCAATCTCGGTAAATTGGAATACATCAAGCTGTGTGGCCTCATCATCGAAAACTTTCGTGAAGGCAAACTTTTCAATGGCTCTTCGTCGATCAGTGGGAGGATTCAAGGTGATGTGTGACGGGTGTAATTTCCCTCCCTCGGGTGGGCGTTCAATGTTCAAGATGCGATCTGCTGTTGCGAGTCCCAGGGGAGGAGGGCGCAGCCGCAAGTAGACCTCGAATAGGTTTTGGCCAGTTGGTTTGCTTGACGGCGGCTCCATCATGAAGGATGATGCGATTTTGCCATGCGCTTTTCCTTTGCTAACAATCCGGTCAGTGCTAACAAGCTTCTACAACGAAGACAAGTCAGAATGATGCCAAGAATATCCAACCTGGCCGAGCGCTTACAGTCATACAGTCTGGATTCCACTCTGTGTAGCAACAAAAGCTTTCTCAAGTCTTTGAAATTCAAGGTTGCAAGCACAAAACTGAAATTGTTGTTCACATGTAGGTCTGCTGCTTACTATATTATGTAAAGGTGGGTCTCAAGTCGTTGGCACAGCAACCTCATGACGTATGGTACTTGAGCTTACTCCACTTACCCGGCGTACTCGAGCACAACCTTAACCGCATTCCAGACCATTTCTAGGAAAACCGCATTTCTAGAGGCCCTCATTCTCCGCATACTCGTCATTGACACATCGGCCGTTCGTCACACGAATGGGGTCCCATCACTAATGCCGTGATTCTATACTAAGTCCTGCGTATTTTATACCAGACCATTGTAGCTCGCAAGTTCAAGTCTTTCTGCGCGTTCCATATGCTCATACTTCGCTCAGTCGTAGTGTTCAAGCCTTCTTACTATTTGATAAGCTGTGATTCATCGAGTCAAAGACCCTTTGACTAGGAAGCTGCAAGGGAATTAATCGATATACTCGCTCGTTCCTGTCACTCCTTGCGTTCGGCTTGTCTTGATTTTTTAGCGTCACGTTGCTATTCCCACAATCGCACAACGCGGCTGACCATCTTATTGCTCATATGCGAGCGCGGGACTGCGTCAATTTGTCCCAATCATTTTGCGTGAAATGAACGTATTTGGATGACCCTGCCGGTAGCCATAGGAGACTATCGGTATCGCCATTGGGTACCTTGGTTCCAAGCGCCTGCGGCTCAACTCCTTCCAACCGCAATTGCACTTTGCTGTGCTTGTGATTATCAGTACTCATGCTGCCCACTGCTTTCCGTACCCGAATGAAAGTAGGAACGGCATAGGGCGGCAGCTCCTTGCGTAACATCGTCACAAGACTTGCCCAATCAAATGCATCTACGTCGCCACTTGCCAAGACCACCGCAGCGCAGCCAGTGCGTCCGTCATGACGAGGAATCTTGACGCCGTAAACGTTTGCTTCTGTGACATTGGGATGTTTCCCGATGACCTGCGTCACCTCCGTCGTCGAAACATTTTCGCCTTTCCAGCGATAAGTGTCACCTACGTAACAATCGATATTGTCAGTCAAAGTCAAGCCTACAATCTTGAGAGGATACTCACCCAGTCTGTCAATGAAGTACCAGTGGCCGTTGTTGTCTCTGCGAAGAGCATCTCCGGTCCTAAAGTAGAAGTCACCCTTGGCGAATACATCTTGCAGCAGTTTCTTCCTCGTCGCTTCCTCTGCCCCGTAATAGCCAGCCCATGCTTTACGTGACTGCAACTTGACTAGTATTTCACCGCCCTGTTTATAGGTGACCCGCTGAGCAAATCCAGTATCAGGCGACCTCCAGATGTCCCCCGTATCAGCATCTATTCGCACAGGAACCAGGATGTCCTGATATTTGTATCGCAGTATGCATCCGTGATGACCTATAGCTCCTGTTCCGAAGTCATTTTTGGAGTGATTGACGAAGCCGAGAACCCCCTCAGTGCTTGCATAAAACTCCCCAACTTCAGTGATGCCAAAACGGTCCTGCCGGCTCGAGCAATGATTAGTCATTTATTCGTGATACTTCTAAAAAGCAGTTCAAACCTTAGCTTTGGACCATAATTCAGGGCTCAGGCCATTACCCCAAATCATTCGTATCTGGTGCTTTTTCTCGACACTTGAAGGTGGGACTGACAGTAAATATCTCACAATCTCCCCGACTAGAAGGCAAAATGAGCTGTCGTTCGGCTTTCCAATGGCAACTACGCACCGTAAACAAAAAATGTTGCTTCGCTGTCAATGCAATCCTGCCAGAAACAGGAAAGGGAGAATTTTGGTGCCAAAGCAATAGAAACACCGTTCATCATGTCGGCCAGAGCTGCCAGCCCTCCAGTGCCGTGATACAGGGGAATGCAAATGTACGTTCTATCACCCCCCAAGCCAGGCCGTTGACCAAAAGGTCTTGGTAACAACGACGCTGAGATGTACTGCCTGTGCGCAGTCCACGGTGAAGCTTTGGGGAGACCCGTTGTGCCACTAGGATGACTTTGGTCAGTCTCGTAGCCTGCTCGACGGCGAGGTCCACGCACCTTGTGTACATCAGAGCCAGCGGTAATTGGAAGGATGCACTATTAAAGCAGTCGGTTTCAGGCCTCGATATGGGATATTGAGATATTTTCGCTTTCAAAGCGGCATCCAGGACAACGCACTCGACTCCGACGGCATGGAGCTGATTTTTCGAACGCTCAATACGAGACACGCAATCCTCTGCCGAATCGTACAGCAGAAGCCGTGTGCCAGAGACTTCGACGCAGTGCAGGAGGGCAGATGATGCAAGGTTGAAGTTTATCAAAGCCGGCGCCGCGCCAATAGACAGTAAACCCAACCATATAAACATGAAATCTGGTGAATTATAGAAGTACATGCCGACATAATGACCAGGCTTCACGCCATGTTGTTGGAAGTAATGACCATACTGGCAAACCTGCTGATAGGTTTGCGTCCAAGAATATTCTGCTTGTCGGGACCAGATGCATTGCTCGTCTCGGCGACGAAGAGCAGCCTTTTCGAAAAGAAAAAAACCGGAATCTTTCTTGTCTCTGACTGCTCGTACCATAAGCCATATTGCAAGTTGCATGAGAGAAGTTCATTTAGTGTTCGACATACTTGCCTGAAGAAGATTTCGTTCTCCCCGGTTCGCACGGCCTAGGGTGTTGAGATCTTTGCCGATATGCAACTTCGCTTCCAAATATGCAGTCGTAGCCGCGACGCCAACGGCAGCCGCCGTCAAAAGCGGACGAGACACTTCATTGGGATTATACAGTCAGTTCTGCGATGCAGCTAAGTCCTGATAGCCACTTAAAGATGACTGGCATCAAGAGGGGGCCATGGTAAAACCAGCCGCGGTCAAGGAACTCTGAAAGGGGAGACAAGGGCGCAAGCAATACCTGATGACATCGATCATTCGCTTTTTAGCACAATAGGTAATGGGTGATGCAAAACTTCGGACGAGGCGGCAGGTCCGCGACAAAGCGACGAAGAGAGAAGCAGAGGCGCCCATATCGCGATCTAGCGATTCTCGTTAATTAAGTACCCAGTATCTTGGCCTACGGTTCCATGACAGGTTCAGCGAGCTGCAAGATGCACGGCATGGAAAGGTCACAAGCAGATCGTTCGGTCCCCGAATGCGGGACTGGGATCGCTTACGTCGGGTTTCCCCCGAGGCGATTGGCGCAACTAGTAGCCCTCGGCTACGTGGTTTTCCTCCGCAACATCACCGCTTTCACGCGCTGCAGGCTGGGAAAAAGGCACGCCTTCCGGCCGGTACAGCATTGACTTTTTCCCACTCTGCAATTGGTCTTGTCCCATGGAGCTCCACCTCGGTGGGACACCCCACGAAATGCTTTGACGTCTATCAAAGGCGACGTTGCGACTTTCCAGGGCCTCATGCGCTGCGGGTTCTACATATTTTCCCGCTAGCCCGTGCTAGCCATGCTGCCACGTGCCGATTGGCCGCCATCGTGGATACTTGATGACGAGGGTCAACTGTGTGGGCGGAACGGGCAAGTCCGCCGCTGCATCTAATGTTGATACAAGCGGCGCCACCGCTGCCGGCACTGTATCTGTGACGGCATCCTCAGACTGGCATCAGCTCGGTTTCAGCCGGCGAATCCAACAAACGCTTTTTTTTCCCCCAAAAGGCCCTATGATACGAGAACCATTCAACCGAGGCAACCGACATACACCGGAACGGGCCACGCTGTCATCGATGGCGGAAGGGGTATCTGCCGCTTTTTTCTTCATTTGCAGTGAAGTCGATCCAATGCCACAGAGCTTGCAGGCAATCCTTAAGCATTTCCGAGTGCTATCGTCGGAAAACAAAATCGCCCGCACGTAACGCCAATAGGATGTGCGCATCGGCAAGGGCTCGAGTATGTCAATTCCCGAGAACAATCCTCATCATGGTCTAAAACTCTGATCCTTCAGTTCATGCTTTTGGACAACAAATACAAATGTCCGCTTCTCAATGCTTGCAGACGCTTACCCATGTCTACAAAAGCCTGAGCTGACAACAAACAGACACCGCCACTATTGCGACGTGTCAAGCTACGATGTGTGCAGCGGCGATGTGTGCGGCGGAAGGGTTCCGAGAGTACAAAATTTCCGGAGCCGTTAATGAAGGTGCGTGCGACAGTCACTGAACGGCTCATTGCGAGCGAAAAAGGGGTGGGATGTTGATGCAACGTTCATTGCCCACCGGAGATGTTCCTACAAAAAGATGAATCGGAGCGTCAATCAACGCAATTGCTAAATATAATTGCGGAGAGAAACCTCATCGATCGTGTGCAGTGTTCAGGCGAAATTTGGCAGCAACACCGGCAATTGCGTCGAGTGCACCAACGTCCGCATCTGATGTCCGGCCGCTCTAGTTAGGAGCAAGAGGGGGAAAGCCAGTGCCCCTCCCCAAGAAAGAACCCCGCCATGCGTCAGACGTTGACGGATTATGTGCCCCGCCGACCCTGAAGCGCGCTTCTGAGTCAATGCCAGGCCGCTGACAATCTGAGTCAGATCGACCAAGAGAACACAATAAGTTGCGAGTTTCTCTCGTGCCGGGGACCCATTCCTACTCCTTCTTTATTATATTTTCCAGTGCTTCACAATGGCGGCGGCGGCAAATTCCGAGCAGAGGCTTGCCCTCATTCGCGAGAATCTCGAAGAGATTCTGAACTCCGACATCATTGAAGCTATTTTGGCGGAGGGTAAAAACCCAAAAATTTATTGGGGTGGGTTAAATAACGATGAAAGGAAATCCAGAGGCAACGGATACCATAGATCTCTGACTACGATTTCCTTCAGGCACTGCCACCACCGGTCGGCCTCATTGCGGCTACTTCGTCCCAGCGATCAAGATTGCTCAGTTTCTCGCGGCGGGTTGCGACGTCACTATCCTCCTGGCCGACATTCACGGATTTCTCGATAATTTGAAAGCACCAATTGAGCTCGTCGAGCAACGTGTGCATTTCTACCGTCACGTAATTACTGCAATCCTTGAGGCTGTTGGCGTTCCCACCGACAAACTACGTTTCGTACAGGGGAGCTCGTACCAAAAAAGCCCCGAATACGTCATGGACCTCTACAAATTAACGTCTTTGGTGTCAGAACATGATGCCAAAAAGGCTGGAGCTGAAGTCGTTAAACAGACTGGCAATGCACCACTCAGCGGACTGCTCTACCCAATTCTGCAGGTCTTGGACGAGCAATACCTCGATGTTGACGCACAGTTCGGCGGTTTGGACCAGAGAAAACTATTTACGGCAGCCAAAGACTGGCTACCCAAGATTGGATATAAGGAGGTAGTCCACTCTGCATCCGATGCTACGTTCCTTGTGCTCGCGTACTTATCGATATTTTAGCGTGCGCACTTGATGAATCCCATGGTTCCAGGACTTCAAGGGGGGAAAATGAGCTCTAGCGATCAAGGTATGATGTCTTCGTGATGAAATGTTGCGAGTGGTTGCTAACCAATGAACAGATAGCAAAATTGATCTGTTAGATGGACCAGAAGTGGTCATCAAGAAGATCAAGAAAGCCGTGGCTGCTCCGCAAGTTGTAGAGGAAAACGGTGTGCTCGCTTTTGTGGAATATGTCCTGTTACCGGCTTCTGGACTTAAGAGAGGGAAGAGAGAGTTCAAGGTAGACCGTGAGCGTGACGGCTTAGACCCTCTCGTTTATGAAGACATCGGACAGATGCATGAAGACTATAGAAATGACAAGGTTTGTTTCTTATTCATGGCACAGCCTTTCCTTTTTCCTGGTCATGCGAGAGACCTCAGGACTGACCCTTGGAAACGCAGCTGACCCCACAACTATTGAAACCTGCCGTCGCCAAGGCGCTCAACGAGATGTTGGCTCCCATTCAGGCCGCGTACCAGGGCTCGAAAGACTGGCAAGACATTGCTCTGAAGGCCTATCCTCCGCCCCCTAAAAAGGAGAAGAAGGTTAAAGACAAGGGCTCACGCCACCCTGGGAAGGTTCCCGGCGAGGCTACTGCGGCTAGGACAGCCGAACAACATGATGCCAAAGTCGACATCGCTGCCGAAGGATTGGAAAAGTTGAGCGTATAGGAATGTTTTAGAATACATACTGGGTAGCTAGGCATGCCATGATTATTCTGGTCGGGCATCGTGGCTTAGTATCTTCTGAAGATACAAAATATAGCATCAGCGTGTCCATTGCGCGTCAATGCCCTTTCAGACGTATTGCGGTGATCTGGACGGTACATCTTGCGAAATGATTCAGTCATCGGCGCCTTCTGGGAGCGGAGACAAGACGCCTGCTCTATATTCTGATTAGTTGCTGGCCTCGCAGCGGGCAAAAATGAGAGCAAGTCAGGCCAAAAACTGTCAGTCACACTATATCGGCTGATGACCTCGATAGAAAGGCACCATCCATGAGACTGCAAGCCGATTTCCCTTGTTCTCCAGGAAGGGGGTTTTGCCTTCTTAGCATGATGGTGACCCTATCTGCAACGGGTTCGGTTAGCACGGTATCGATTACGATGACGTGCGCCCAAGGGTCTACATTTGGCTGCGGACCCACAGAGTGTCCGAAGGCGCATTCTTATCAAGATCCGTCGAGAATATTCACGCCCACCGCGAAGTTAGCCATCTGCCTTGATCCTGCGATCCGCGATACAGGTGATTGTTTCAAAAACCTCGCCTTTCCACCGAAGGCTTTCTTGTCACTTTGCTCCGCTTGCTACGCAGAATGACACCGGCCACCTCCACACTGCAAAGAGCGCGAGTTCCTGTCCGAGCGGCAATGACTTGCGCTGTCAAGAATTTTGCCACAGTACCACCCAGCATTGATCCCAGTCAAGCAGCCAAATCGAGGCGCAAGACATACTTCAAAGATTCCGTCGTAGCCCCTTTTTCCGACTTCATCGAATCCTCGTCGGCATCTCAACAGCTTTCACCAACAGAGGCTTACGCTGTACGCACAGCGGAAGTCGGGCCAGCCGGCAGGAAACGGATGATTACAAGACTGCCTGAATGGCTCAAGACATCCATACCGGCCGGAAATGAAAATTACAAGAAGATCAAGAGCGACCTGCGAGGTCTAGGACTCCACACCGTCTGCGAAGAGGCGCGATGTCCCAACATTTCGGAGTGTTGGGGAGGCTCAGATAAAAGCGCAGCCACCGCCACCATCATGCTCATGGGCGACACATGCACGCGAGGTTGCCGCTTCTGCAGCGTTAAGACGAATCGAAACCCTGCTCCTCTTGATCCTCATGAACCCGAGCACACCGCTGAGGCACTTGCTCGATGGGGGCTGGGCTACGTCGTATTGACGTCAGTCGATCGCGACGATCTTGCCGATGGTGGCGCCAGACATATGGCTGAGACGATTCGAAAGGTTAAGCAGAAGAAACCCTCCTTGCTAGTGGAAACGTTGACTGGCGATTTCATGGGAAATCTCGACATGGTCAAGATTGTTGCGGACAGTGGATTGGACGTTTTCGCGCATAACGTTGAGACGGTAGAAGCGCTAACTCCCTATGTTCGCGATCGAAGGGCCACATTCCAACAAAGTTTGAGAGTCTTAAGGCATGCTAAAGAAGTCCGTGGAAAGGAGGGCATCATCACAAAGACAAGCATGATGCTTGGGCTTGGTGAGCAGGAGCACGAGATCAGGGATGCTCTTACCCGTATGTTCCCCCTCTTGAAGTACGTGACCGAGTGCTCAATTCTAAATGAGTTATTGCAGAACTTCGGAAAGCCGAAGTCGACATTGTCACCTTCGGCCAGTACATGCGGCCGACCAAGCGTCACCTGAAGGTCGAAAAATATGTTTCGCCCGACGAATTCGAGATTTGGCGTCAGCGAGCTCTTGATATGGGATTTCTCTACTGCGCCAGTGGTCCTCTCGTCCGATCCTCTTACAAGGCTGGCGAGGTCTTCATTGAGAACGTGCTGCGCAAGCGAGCCGCCCACAGCAGAACTGTTGCTACGGCGCCGGGCGAAAGCCTGCCTCAGACCGCATCCGGAGGTGCGCCAATTCGTCAATCATGATCGATCCTGGTTGATTGTACTGCTCGACTTGGGCTTTAAAAGGTTTATTGAAGCTTCTTACCGTCGTTCGGTGTCAGCGTAGTTTAGTCAGAGCTGGCAATACGCATATTCAGAAGCTTTTCCGTATGTTCACTCCACCGCGACAATGGCATTCACAATTATCGTATCGTGCTTCTAGTCTTATGTGAGCTTCCATAGAGATGTTAAGCTAGAAGATATGCTTTGATGCGTCACCCTTTGTTCAAAGAATTGTATTGTTTACAATACGTATCGAGGGCAGAGAGGGCAGGGGCGGCCTCAGGAAATGATGCCATTCACTAGCCATGTTGCCATAAGTCTCTCAATGCAGTCAAAGCAATGAACACAGCTTCTTCTGTTCGAATCGTCCGACTGCCTTGGTTGGGCAGAACATTTACCCAATGGTCAAATAACTCTTTCGTTTTGGCACCCTGTATTCCCATCTTAGTCAACTCCTCGTCGTTCATTGAAGCGAACTCCAAACCCCGTGGCCCACCAAACACTATCAACATATGCCTGAAGTATACTGGTTTTGATGCTGTGAATGCTCGGCCAATGGGTGTTCCACGCTCCGACGTCCCGATGCTTATGTCGTATCCGTCCTCATATGGACTCTCGGTAAAGACCGTCGACAATGAATTGCACTTGCGGACCGTATAACCCCAGTAGTACCCGCCTTCTGTCCTCGGTGCCGATGGGTCCACGCATTGAGGACTTTGCAATTGATCTTCCGGAAAGAGTAGGGTCACACGAGTCTTCGGTGGTATATTTTCCTTAATTTCGATGGGCTCATCTAACCCTACTTCAACCAACGTCCCGATTCCGGTATTCGTCTTGCCAGAAATGGTGACTCCCTCGCGGAATGCAATCCATTCTTTGGGATTGGGGTGGTGAGGCATATCCAAGCTGGGCAGAAGAGCAGTCATCCGCAGATTTGGGTGTAAAGGAAAAAGCGTCTTGCGCATGAATGGAGGCGCCTCAAGAAACGAGAGAATGTGACTCAAGAAATGGCAAGGGTCGGTGTCACCTGTATATCCGGATGTATCTGTTTGCTTTGGCCGAGAAGAGTTTGGTGAGTCATCGAAAACGACAACCTCATCGATCGAGAAGACGGCGAGGGCCCGGGCAATGCGGCCGGGAGCAGTCATTCGTTGGTCTGCTGTGGCTAAGCTTCAAGCTAATCAGCGACTCCTGCACTTTAAACCGCAATGCACGTGTACGCACTTTGTAAGGATACTGCTAGGAATAGCTACAGAGACGGTCCAGTCCCTGCCACCCTCAAGGGGAATAAAGCTTGCTGAAGGCTTGAATGAAGTCCGATCTGCTGCGACATTATGGGCAATCTTGCGCTTCTTTGTCCTCCATTAGCGCCGAAGGCAATCAAAGGAGAGGAGGATTTAGATATTACTTTGCTTTTCCGTTCCTGGAAGGACATTATGGTCCAGCGATAGTAGACTCAGCCTGACCGGCCGATATTGGATTCGCCTGAAAAAAGTTGAATGCCGGAAAACGCATTTGGCAGAATGACAACTGAATGCCGTCACCGCCTTCCCGGCCGAGAATGTGCCACGCCACCCCACAGTTGGTCATCCATGCCGATAAGGTGTCTTCCTCGCAACCCTATTGTTCCTACTCATGATCCGCAGCAAGATTGGCACAAGATGAGCGGCTTAGTTGAGATAAGATCCCTTTCGGAATGGCAGTCGCTGCTATCAAGCACTTCCGTTGTTGTGGCAGACTGTGCGTCTCTCACCTTGTCGCTTGAGCAGACCAAGTAGCTTGGGCATAAGGCTAATTCATCCACAGTCTACGCCGACTGGTGCGGTCCGTGTAAAATGATCGCGCCTCATTTCCAACGACTTGCGAGCCAGCATTCGGCACCAAAGAAGGTCGCATTTGCCAAGGTCAACGTCGACTCTCAGTCAGAAGTCGCTCAACAAAATAAGGTCTCTGCCATGCCAACTTTTAAGATCTTCCATAATGGCAGCTGCATTCAGACAATTCAAGGCGCCGATACCAGCGCTCTATCTTCAGCTGTTGCAAAGGCGATTCAGCTCGCAGGCAGTGGGAAAGCGCCAGAAGCAATATTCAAGACCCCGGGACGTACCCTCGGGGGGGAATCTGTGTCGAGCAGACCGACAGTGGAGTTTGGTGGTCTTTTCAATCTCTTGGTTTCATTCGTCGGACTTTACGTGGTCTCTTTCTTCGCGGTATGTGTTTACGCCGAAGATGGACGAGAGAGGCGGAAAAGATGAGGGAGGCGGAAACACGATTCGGCTGACTAGATACACAGTTGGACGGACAATCGGCCGCTGAAAATTCACGTTTCAACACCGCAAACGCGCAAAGGGAACGATCAGCACACTCGCGGGGCTCGTCGGCTGGCCCTAGGGCTGACTCGAATTCTACTTCTGGACCTGGACCTGGTGCGAAGGCTGCTGGAGGCGCTACACGCCCGCAGCAGAGAGCTACATTCAAAACTCTGGCAGATCTGTAGCCGAGTAATCGCTTCGAACTGAGAGTCGAAAGGCAGAAATTGTTACAGACATGGCGTTTGGGTACAGCGTGATGGCATGACTGGGCTGAGAGTTTCGAGACCTTCTCTCTAAAGAAACAAGAACAAAAGAGACACGCTCGCACGACTTGCTATCCGTCCGCAAGTATATATCACTTGTGTAGGCTTTCGTGCATATGTCATCATTCAGTAGTGCCTGGGGAAATATTTTAAGACGGCAGTGTTGATTCTTTGGGCATATTGATTTGCGCACGACCATCTGTACTCTCCATTGTACAGTTGAGTCTCTTTCGAATGACGTTCTGCAGCTATAACAATCTGAGAATTCCAGGCATAATTGACGCCTGAACGCAAATGATATAAATGTTCTGGCTTCAATGACCTGAGCCGTGCGGTAATGACGACATCTGCTCTCCCATCAGCTGCCAATCAAGTCGTTGAGATTACGAGGTATTGCACGTCACGTGATATCAATCACCCTTGGATTCGGCGTGACACTCAGTAGCGTCCACATTCTGTCCAGCCTCTTCGGCGCAACACGCCTGAGCATGTCGTCAGTAAAGGGCATCGGAAGTATATCGTCAAGATGCAGGCCAATCTATAATACTCACAAACGTCGCCTACTGAGGTTATGCGAAGTAGGAATACCAGGCAACACTGCTAGGTTATTGTTAAAAAATGGTGCATTCAACATCACCCTGGAGCGTCCGTTCACCCTGTCACGTCGTTTTGCGCTTGGCATTTCTTCCGAAACGCAGGCCCAGTCGCCAAAAAACCTCGAAAAGATCGTGCGCGATGCCAAACAACGATTTCGAGACACGCTGCCCCGAGGGTACCTCAACGATGAAGAATTTGCGCTTTACGAAAGATTGTACGGTTCTCCACTGCGGGAAACGGCGCCAGAAGACGTTGGAATCCCCATGCACGTCGACCTTGACTCGGATACAATGACGTCGAGCAAGCAAGGCGTGTTTCTGCGACCAAAGGCGGATGGCGTATTTCAAGCTGTGACGTACGAAACTGAGAGGCAATTGAGGGGAGAGAGAAACCTGCCAGCATTACCAATGAACAGTACAGAAGACTCAGTACGCGATATCGTCGAGGAGACTGCTGGCTACGTGGACATTGTCGCCCGAAGTCAAAGAGAGCACGATGCTTTGAGGAGACTGGCGCAAGATTATGAAGCTGCCCAGAAGACGATAATCAGAGATGAAGACGGGACCGCGACCAAAATTATAGACGAATCAGAGTCTGACAGCGATGATTTGATGAATTGGCTTCCCGAAATTGCTCAAGAGCAAGGTGGGAAGGAATACAGTGAGTCCAAAGAGTTACAAAGATATCACCCTGTTACTTTGAAGGGAAGATTTCACGATAGTCCGATTGAATTATCCTTGCCGATGGGTGAACTCATTTCGCCTATTCGAGAGCTCTTGGAGCGAACTCATGTCAAGCACGTGAAGCAGGCGGCGGAGCGCTCCTTCGGCGGCCCTGGACTGCCGATATCCCCTTCAACACCGCAGGGCATGAAGAACGGCAGAATGGGCGGAATCGGTCTGCCGCCCGACCAACGACACATGACCGAGATTGAAGCAGATGCTTTTCTTGCTGGCTACCTACCCCCTGCTTGCGCCTCGATTATGTCGATTCTACGGGAGGTGCGTAAAAGAATCGGAAGCCAGTGGATTCAGTCTCGCCTGAAGCAAGGACAGAATAAAGCACTCAGTGTGCTGGATGCCGGCAGCGGAGGGGCCGGCCTAATTGCATGGGATCGAATTCTGAACGCGGAATGGACTGTCATGAAGGACCAAGGTGACGTTGAAGGTACGCAGCCATCTGGACAGAAGACGGTGATAGTTTCGTCGGACCAATTGCGGCATCGCCTGAAGTCCTTTCTCCACAACACAACGTTCCTGCCTCGATTGCCAGACTACGAGCATTCAGGACATATGCGAGGCGGTCATTTAGATGCTGGCAAGAACCCACAGCCCCGGAAGAGCTTCGATATTATTATCGCAAGCCATCTTTTTCTCAAAGAGAAGCAAGAACATCATCGGCAGGCAGTTCTCAACAATCTTTGGAGTCTTCTGAATGAGGATGGAGGTGTTTTGATCATTGTGGAAAAAGCTCATCCGCGAGGATTCGAAGCTGTAGCTCAGGTTCGCGACACGATTCTCAATCAATTCCTTTCGCCACAGACTGGAGAAACATCCGTTCTGAGCTCTGAAGACTTCAACCCGGCTTTTCATCGAAAACGAGAAGACGGCCACATCATCGCACCATGTCCCGGACATGGCCCATGTCCGATGTATACAGAACCCGGAAAGAGTAAAGGTCGGAAAGATTACTGCCATTTCAGTCAGCGCTTTGTGCAGCCTCAATTTTATTCGCAGATGTTCGGCAAGCACGCCAATAATCAAGGAGAAGTAGAGTTCAGCTATGTCGCGGTACGCCGAGGCGTCTCCAAAAAGAGCCAGGCGACTGGAGCTGAAGCAACAAGAGAGGCGTTCGCAGGCTATGAGCATGCGAAGGAGGCTCCCGATATGCAGACTCTGCCACGTCTCGTGCTCCCGCCACTGAAACGCAAGGGTCATGTGACTTTGGACGTTTGCACGCCAGGGGGAGACATCGAACGCTGGACAGTGCCGAAAAGCTTCAGCAAGCTTGCGTATCACGACGCGAGGAAATCGAGATGGGGAGATTTATGGGCGTTAGGTGCCAAGACGAGGGTTCTGCGCAAAGTCCGATCTGGTAGCGGGCCACAAAGAGTATCGAATCTAGCTGCTACGGTGCGCGACGAGCAAAACTTCACAAATCTCAACTTGCCACCGGGCGACGAGAAAAGTGTTCTCAGAAATAGGAATCTCGGGGGTAGAGTCGCTCAACGGCACGCTACGATGAAAGAGTTTCTTGACGCGGAGGCAAGACTTGAGGCCGCTCTCGATGAAGAGCTGGACCATGAAGCAGAAGCAGAGCTGGCGGAGGAAGATGGAGAGGGAGACGTACGAACGAGAAGAGCACTGTGACTTTCGTTTCCCTTGGCAAGCCGTGTAGGCAAGCTACGTACCACGATGCCTTGATGCCTTGTATCACCGGGTTGCCACAAACGAGACCCCTTAGCTAGACACTCAGGTCGCTGCATCGTCGTTGATGTTTTCAAGTAGATGCAGCAAGGATGCATTGTTCCTCTACTGTCTCGCGACACCAAGCTCCGCCAACGCCCTTGTCAGACCGAGTTGCACCCAGTCGTCCACCTCTTCTTTCGAAGCCACGGCAATGACGCCGAGCATACCCAGCGCATTTGCACCCCCTGCGGGTTCCACCGATGCCCGCCGTCTAGGGATGACAATGATCCCGCGCCTAGTCAAAATCACGTTATGCGCACAAGTCGCACCAGCCGCCCCCGCCGACTGAACTTGCTTGGCGATATTAGGTTGAATGGCGGCAGCATGCTCTAAAAGCGTGCTATAAGTTCTCATGACTTCTTCAGCCGACCCAACGTGCCCAGCAGCACCGACGTCAAAGCGCCGATGGAACCATTGAAAGGGTACCTTGGGAGCGACTGATTCGGTCCAATTATTATCACCATTGTCGTTATTGTCCAAGAAATCCGCAAAACTATGTGCCGGTTTAGGGACGAGCTGCATATGCTTGTGAAGACGACTGCATCCCGCATCCCGACCACAATTGTAGAAAGCCACATAATCATGCTTGACAGCACTCGTGAGAGCAGCCCACATGGCGTCAATGTCTCTTTGGTCCAGAGGCTCATATTGCCTCCGAGAGGCATCTCTGGTCAGCAATAGAAGATGAGGTCTGCCGTATGAGAATTTATTGGCAACTAGGAGATGTGAGCCCCCGTTCATCTCGCTGATGACGAACCCTTCAGTGCTGATATCGCTGCCTTCGGTGTCGGTGCTGCTGGCGCCGCTGCCTTTGCCTTCATTGTCTGACCCGGGACGTAGAGGCTTCTTGGCTAGTGCCGCTGAAACGATAAAGTGGAACTGCAAGAGGTCTGTTTTAAATGTCCGGTACTCAAAATTCCCTTCTTGGCTTTCCCTCTCTCGGTGAAAACGTGTGAAAGCTGAAGGACAAGGACAATAGGGTTTCCTACCTCGAGCTGTTCGTCAAGGCGACGCACGACTTCTTGTTTCTCATCGTACAGGACTCGTCCTGATCTAAGCAAGTCGTCAAACTTGGATAAAACGTAAGACTCATCCATGCTTGTCGTGCGTGGGGGATCGGTCTTTGATCATATTCGAGAGTCAACCATTGAGCGAGCATTTGGCGATCGAGGTTTCCCCCTAAGCCCCCCTTTTCGTAACCCCACCTAAATTGTGGCTTTGATCGCAGTGTCTCTGGTATTGACTAGGCCTTAGATCAGAAAATCAATTTGCTACGCATTACTCCCACGACTTCTGCGTCTCATTAATCTTCGACGATTTCCTGAGTCGCTCCGTGACGCAAAGTACTAACAATGCTTATACTCACTAGAAAGTAGGTGCCTCCCACGGCTATAGGTCGTAATGCTCCACTGCTGTCAGGTGCTAGGTCACATGACCACAGAGCCGGCCTACCGAAATCTTGCTTTAGCCCCCTCAGTAGCTAGCCTAGACGATCCCTCGATCTTTCCACAATCATCATGAATCAATCAATCAACCTATCAGGTTAAAGTAACCAACCTGACCTTCAAGCACCTCATTTCTCTGCCTCCGTGAGACCTGACAACTACCCTTGGAAGGCAGAAGAATAGTCGCCTGCTCCCGTAGCATAAACCAATCCGTCTGGACATTAGGCTTTGCGAGCTCTCTCCACCTATTGAAGTCCCGTGGTGTTTATCTCAACAGCCTTACGAAAGGCATCTAATGTGGAATTTCTTTGATTAGAAATATGTAGACTAAAAACCGCCAGCTTCTTCTTTTAGCTGAATGCATTGTCAGAGCTGGCCTGGGCGGATCCATCGGTATATTGCCGTTTGGTAGTTGATACGGCTTGCCGTTGGACTGCCATGTATGACATAGACAGTGCGGTTCTCTGAAACCGGCCACATCTCGTAACAGCATGGTTCGGCAGTTCCATCCGGGGCTTGAGCGTCGTTGTCGTAGATTAGGTGGGTGTCTCGAATGTTATCGTCAGACATTAGATAAAGCTTTGCGTTGGTGAGAAAGTGAGACACAGCAATTGGCGACAACATGCTATCAGTCATATTGAAGATGAGATCAGAATGCTTAGGGCCAAGGTGCAATCTTCTGAAAGTCTTCATCAACCTATAAGTGCTCAGAAACATCCTCGAACTCACTAGAACATTATACTTATAAGATAATCATGGAACAAATGAAACTAGTTCGTACTTAGGACCCCATCTTCGAGTAAGATAGTCTTGGGTGGTATTTACTTTAGCAATGTTAGTCCAAGGAGATCATGTTTCCCCCGAACCCTAATCACTTCACGGTGCGTCTTGGCGATGTGGTTGCTTAGAATGAACCATTTCGGATCCGCTTAGCTGGCTATAATGTCAATGAATGCTCCTCTACGGAAAGCTGTGCCACACTGAACCTGCACTATATAATTATTTATAATGTTTGCTAGTAGTAGCTACTGCAGCCTGAAACTTTCGCACACGTTTAATGCACATATTTTCCTAGGATGGAAATTTACCATTGAAGTTTCTGTCGTGTCGACGCGCAGGTCTGCGTGTTGTCATGAACAGCGCCCAGGGAGGTAGCAATGGTCATCTTGAAGAACATGGGACATAGCGATGTGATCTCACTCACGAGAGAATGACTAAGGATGACTGCGGATGACTGCGAACGTAGGATTTTGAGCTGCCCCTGTGTCAATCCACCAGAGGAGAGACAATAGATCAAGGCTGTCAAATGGATTCTCAAACGGCCTCGCCTGACTTGAATTGACATTGTCGCCTTGAATCGGGCTGTACGTGAAGATCTTGCGTGTGACCTGATGTGATTTCGTCTGACGTCGCCACGAGCGCTGATTCTTTAATCCGCCCCCTTTTGTGTTGATTCATAACAACCGGCTCATAACACCCATCAGGCAACATGAACCACCGTTATTAACTCGTCTGGGATAAGGTTTGCTGTTCCATCGTCTGCAACCTAGCGACTCAATGGCACAAGACGATATTTAGGGCTTTGTGTCTGTTGTTCGGTCTTTGAAACGCAAGCTCCGCAATTAAATGCTCGATCATTACAAGCGAGATAACACGAGCGTCCGTAGCCTCCCGTTCGAGACACCACAAGATGTTAACCCATTTAGCATGCCTTTGGTGCCGTCGACATCGTCTCTTCGGATCGTCTTTGACGAGCTGTTAGAGACCGACAGTGATGAAGAATGGAAGGCCTGGTTGAGTCGGGTGTTAGCTATAAAGGATGACCTAGGCGCATTTGTAGCAGCCGGTCGCCAGGGCGGCCCCGCCACGGATTATCTGGGCTTCCTCAAAGGGTCATTCAACTTCAGCTTGGGATTCCTCTTTGCGGATAATGGTCCAGCTGCTACGATTCGATTCCTCAAGCCAGGCCACACAGCTACATCTCTACATGATGAGAAGGTCACCAACGAAGTGCGTATCATGGAGTTTCTCACCCAAAACACCGCTATTCATATTCCCCACGTGTATATTTGGGGCTTGAAATCGCAAAGCCTGCACCATCTCGGTCCCTTCATTATTGTCAATCACATAGAGGGCACGCTCCTGACATCGATTCTGGAACAGTCTACCCAGTCAGCTCAAGACAATGTCATCCTTGACGCAGGCGTGAAAGTTAGACTGCGCTAGCTTTTGTTGTTGGCAAAGGCCTGTTCAGGCATTTCAACCGAAGTTCGCCTTGAACGAACACAGGTAAATCAGGACATGAGCCTAAGCCGAATGAAGCTGCTGAAAGGGCTCGCAATGTCAGTGATTCTGATGAGCTTTACAACGGAGATCCTGAAACTCGAGACCGTCGAAGCAGGTCAATAACTGCTGGCTGAAGCAATCAGGCGACTCCTAGATACTCTGATGAACCGATTTGGCAGCGTATGAGTGACTTCTTACCTCCGACTGTGTTCCTCAACTGAGGAACCAGCCTGTATTATTGAAACTTGATCTCGCATTACACTGATCAGAAATTCATGTACCGACCTCGACCCTCACTTCGATCACGCGGACCTCACTTTTGAAGTCAAGATGAGAGACCGACCGTGCATGCTTGTGTGCCATTGCCCCGTGTAGCCCATGCATCGCGCTGCTTTTCCCACAAGATGCACCGGAGCCGACCTTCCTCCCCTTGTGAGAACTCGCAGATTCTGATCGCGCCCGGCTGGTGTGGCATCGCACAAGGCGACCGTTGGGAACCTGGGCTGGCGCCAAGTAATGGTTAAGAACATACCACCTGTCGCCGGCTTTAGTGCTGTTCTGATGTCTTAGTTATGGTACATGTAAGCCCAGTAAGAGCTACGCTTTCGTCTGATTCGCGAAGCACAACGTGATGTACAAAGCGAGTCATTCGAATGATCCAACGAAGTCGAGAAGTGAGAACATTATTTTTGCGTTGCTGAAACCGAATCCGAGTCGGATTTCTGTTCGATCATTTGATACCTTTGAGACTGTATGTAATTACGGCATGAGAAAAAAATCGAGTTGGTCGTTAACACCTCCCATTTTAAATACAATGGTCCGGAATAGCCCCGCTGCGGTTTCGTTGAGGAAACCAGGGGCATGAGTCAGAACAGGGAAAACTCGGCAGACCACATGACACCGCCTCGAGAGAACATGCGAAAGCACCTTTCCACAGCTTTTCCGGCAGCATTTCAAATGCTGAAGGAGCGGGTCGCCGCGATCGTAGACAAGTCAATCGCATTTTCTCGCTGATGGTGACTGCGATACAGCCACATCAATTTGAAAGAAGGAGTCCAGCATTTCAAGGTAAAAAGTCCCTCAATTTGAAGCGAGTACAGGCTTTAAGATGATGATGCAGGACAATCTGTCGATACAGTACATCTGCCCAGCTGGCCACTAGCGTGAAAGCTATTATTCATACACTGTCCAATCCAAAAAATCGCTTCTCGACCATTCATCGGCTCTTTCCGTTCATCATCTCATCAATTTGTTGGTATGCAATTCGTGGGTTGAACTCCTCAACGTGCCCTCTGAGAATTTATGTAAGTTATGCATGGGTATCCAATGGCCAATTAAGACTCCTTGAGCGCCATACCGTCAGCGCGCAACATCTGCTGCCATTTTTGCACCGGAGGTGAGTGATCCGCACTGAAACGCGATCTTCCGGTCAGGAACAATGCGATGTGTGGAATGGCTTGACAATTCCTAATTAGCAATGTGCTTCGAAAGGAAACATTTCGCTCAAATTGAGCTTGTTGTTTAGCTGGTGCCCATTTTAAAAAGGAGACATCTCCCATCAAAATATTCTGACAGTACGTTTACTGGCTCAACTACTTTCGTCACGGAGATTACAGCGCGATCCTCAGGCAGAGGAAATTAGACGGGCGTACTCTTTGTGTCGAACAATCACTGATACTCAGTCAATCCTAGGACTAGGGCACCCTGACCGTTAAGTGACAATTTAATTTTGATCCGTAATCTCTATCGTTCTCCATTCCAGCCACCGGCAAGATGGCGAAAACTTTACGTACAGCAGAAAATTGACGATCTAGCAAATGATCCGGGTAAGGGCATGGTCTGACAATGAGTCAGAGGAAGGCTACTAATCTATGTTGGGTTATTTCCTCTGACAATGTGAGATAGCGACAAGAAAGACGAATTCTTTCTTTGTTCCAAACCAAACCTCAGCCTGTATCATTAGCGCCCGAATATCGCCCTACACTGTTTCTTCCCTTTGTGTCTTTGCATCCTTTCGGCAGCCATGACACGCATGATACTCGTCCGGATGCTGTTCAGCATCTTTTGCAGTGCAGTCCTGCTCCAGGTTGTCTGGGCACTTCCCGGGGGTTATATTGTAGAAATGCACGACGGTCATGTACGTTTGTACCGGGATATCTTCAAGCAGAAGCTAACGTGCATCAGGACCCGGAGACACTCGTGCAAAGCCTGGATGGCCGAGCGACCGCTCGTTTCTTCAGAAAATCGAAGATCTTCAATGGCGTTTCAATCCTATTTAGAAACATCTCGAGTGCGTCTGAGGAAGCTGAAAGAATTGAGGCCATGTCAAACGTCAAGGGCGTCCACCCAATACGCATGATCGATGTTGTAGACGAAAAGCCAATAATAGTCCCTGAGCCTCGGATCAATGGCAGCGTCATCGAGCGACGTCAGCAACTTCGGCCCTGGGAGACCCCGTATGTTCCGCATGTCATGACGCAAATCGATAAGCTTCATGCAAAAAATATCATAGGGAGAGGTGTGAAAGTAGCGATTGTTGATAGCGGCATTGACTATAAGCATTCTTTACTTGGCGGATGTTTTGGCAAGCGGTGCCTGGTCTCGTTTGGCGTCGACCTCGTGGGCGATGATTACGACGGCCATAACACACCTTTACGTGACGACGATCCAATGGATTGCAATGGCCACGGCACACACATTGCTGGAATAATCGCCGCACGGAGGAATGCCCTAGGCTTTGTCGGGGCCGCTCCAGGAGTACGCCTCGGGGCGTATCGCGTTATGGGTTGCAAAGGATCCGTGTCTAACGATATTGTTATTGCGGCAATCCTCGAAGCATACGAAGACGGCGCTCATATTATAAACATATCAATATCGGCAACTAGGAGTAAACACGATAAGCCGTTATCTAAGATTGTGCAGCGACTAGCGCAACTTAGTGTACCTTGCGTTCTCTCTACAGGCAACGAGGGCTGGCAAGGTCAATTCTACGCATCTGCTGCATCAAATGGCCACAATGCTGTAACGGTTACATCCTTTAACCCTAACGTTGATCCTTTCTTAGCGGTTGAGGCTAAGTATTGGATCGAAAGCAATGGTAACTCGCGACAACATAGCTGCTTAGGTCAACTCGGACATCTAGGATTTTGCCCTTTTGCCCGGCGGCCGGGAGGCGAGTCCTCCGCTTGCACGGTCGGAATACCTAGTGCATGGGGTGTCTCTCGGCAGCTTTACGCGACGAGTTTTGATCCAGTCATTGAAGACGATGCCTGTAGCGCGTTGCCGGATAATGTCTCAGACCTCAGAAACTTTATCGTTCTCGTCCGTGACGGAGGATGCGGCCATGCAAGGAAAGCAAGGAATATCGCTCAAAAGGGCGCAAGATACATGATACTCTATGGCGGCAGGGATGAAGATATTAAGCCGCTTGGGGACCGTGTTACTGCCGAATATTTGAAAGCTATAGCTGCTGTCCCAAGCTCCGTTGGTCAAACCTGGATTAGAGCACTTGCGAGTGGTGCGAACGTCTTGGTTAACATTCCTCCCATTCGCCGCGGCGGTAAGGTGGTGAACAAGGAAAATAAGGCCACTGGAGGAGCCGTGCATGACCTATCAACATGGGGTCCTACCTACAATGTAGGATTCGAGCCTCGAATCGGCGCTCCAGGAGCCCGTGTTCTTTCAACGTATCCGCGTTCGCTAGGTGGCTTCGCCATCGTCTCCGGAACATCTATGGCTTCTCCAATGGTGGCAGCCATCTTCGCCCTGGTCTTCGAAGCTCATCAAGGCAATATTAATACAGATACCATCCAGGATTTACTTTATACAACGGCGAAGGCGCAACTCGTGCATTTCAGCGGACGTTCCTTCGAAATTCTTGCGCCCGTAAGCCAACAAGGTAGCGGAATGGTACAAGCGTTTGATGCAGTTTATACCTCTTCGCATGTTAAGCCATCTACCCTCACGTTTAACGATACCGACAATAGTCCTGAGAGCCTCCAGATCACGGTCCTTAATACGAAGAACGTTGCCATTAAATACATTCTTGGTCACTCTCCATCAGCTACTGCATACACCTTAGCTCGCGACATTACGAGTTCTATACCTTATCCAGATAATCTCAAAGCGACATGTGCGACTTTGAGTTTTACCCGAAACGGCGTGCCAATCAGAAGGTTCACACTTGAGGCTGGTCAGCGAGCCACGATTGAAGTCACGCCTCACCCTCCAAGGGATATCAATCCAAAACGCCTGCCCCTTTGGTCAGGTTATGTAACCATTAATGGCTCAGATGCATCAGCATTATCCGTGGCCTATCAGGGTGTTTCCGGCTCTCTTCGCGGTACGGTGATACTTCCCCCAGGCCAGGCTTGGATTAGTGCTGCCAAAGTGGACGACTCTTTTCCCAGAGCGCCTGACGACACCACGTTCTTAGTTCCTGCGCATGGAAAGACGGATCCTAATTTTCAGTACCCTATCTACGTGACGGTTCATGTGCTCGCAAGCCCTCTCACCTGTGCTTACATTATCCCACTTCGAGGTGAAGAAGAACTCGCCCCTATTGGGCAAATCGATGGTTATCCCAAAGTATCGGACCCGCGCGGCAGATCATGGGACTACTGGGACGGCCTGATGAACAACGGCGAATTTGTCCCGCCCGGCAGGTACAAAATCACTTTCAAGTCTTTGAGAATTTTTGGGGACCGATCTCGGAGCGAAGATTGGGATGTTGTCAAAACACAGCCATTCTACCTGCAGTATAACCTTTGACCGCAACCGTCCCATTCTTTGCCGCAGAAGTAAAAGCACTGCTGCTTCAAGATTACACTGAGCTCGTCTCATAAGGCATTAACTTTCACATGCGTTCTACAATCTATCAAAGTTTCAAAGATTTACAATGTGTTAGGAGTATTAAGCTTTAATAAGGGTATTTACTTATATTATTTAGAAAGATATCAATCTTATAAAATAATAATATAGTGTTATACCCTGTTTATTACGTTAACTTATACCCCATTCATTCCGCGGATAGCCTTTTGCCGTGATTCGTTACATGGCTTTAGAATAAGGAGAAAAGGCTTGCTAGAACCCTGAGACAGGGCGCCGGGAGCGCATCTGCTTTACTATACGCGAGGGGAGGGAGAGCCCGCCCCTTTTCCCTCGACGAATTTCCCAGCCTTATGTCACTCTAGCCACTATGGTGCGCCATCGCGATTGGTCCATTGAGTTGGCTCGTCACCGTGGAGCTGGCGCTACTGCCGAATGGGACGGCATCTTGGCGCTCATCTTGGAACGGTGTGGGTTGTCCCGTCAAGAATGGCAGTTAACGATGTTGCCTGACGCACAGTTCCTACAATTGGCCACGATATTGAGCATGGAACAGGCTAGCGTTGTGGGATTGAGGATGGCCAGATACTTGTCCCCTCGCGCGGCTCGGAGGACGACAGAGACGACGACAAACGTTCATGTCCTTGGTGTGGGATCAAGCATGGTCAGACGTCGCGGTTCAAAACCAGGCTATAAACAGAGCTTTGTAGTATGATATAGGGGAAAAGAAATAGAATACAATACCAGGAAAAGGCTTAAAAATATATTACAATACAATACATCAAAGCTCTGGCTATGAATCATGCCGAGGAGGACAGTCGGCCACGCCACCTTTGGCCGTAACATTAGATGCTGTCCCCACGAATAATCTTGGTGGAAACAAAAGTACGACCGTGTCCAAGGTTATCACATCCCTAACGAACGGCGAGCGATACGCGCCACAGGAATCACCATGGCCCTGCTTCTATGCATTGCTCGTCCACTTGTCAATGGCCGACACGATGCCCGCCTCCGCAGCAAAGACCCCGGCTGCCTATGTTGTTCCGTACACTGCTGCCACGCCGTAGCCACTAGCCGCCGCACTTTGCAGCGTCGCGGAAACGCCACCGACGGCGACGGGCCCGATACTGCTCTGTACCGCTGCCGCTGTAGAACCTGGAGACGTGGTGTTTTAATATAGAACTGTAATGCTCATGCTCGCCTGAAGGATCAGCGTACGTGTAGAAATACCCTTGGCGGTAAAGCTAGCCACGCCCAGCACAGGGGTAGCAATAAAATAGGGTGCCGCCACAACGACCAGCCCCAGCCTTGTATTGGCTTGCCCATAAGAAGCGATTGTATTGTCATTTCATAGTAAGCTACTATGACAATTGAGTTAGCAACCCCGACTCACGTGGCCTTGGAATAACGATATACTATCACTTCATGAGAAGCAATTATAAGAATCGACTCAATAAAGCGTCACTCGCATACGCCCCGCCTAACCATACACAAGGAAAAGAAAAGAGGCAAGATCGAACAACAGGACCAAGGACAGTTGAGGCTACAGCATCTCCATGTATATATATCGCCTTGTTCTCTCTTCCCTACTGCCTTCTCTGCCAGCCAAGTAATCCAATACAACATTACAACACATTCACTTGCTTAACCAAGCCCCTCTAGCACACACCTTACTTTCTTGGCCAGATATCAGGACAATAAACATACACAACTCTTCTCCTAGCCAACACATTCTTGCGCAAAGTTAATTCTCGCTATTTTCTTGTCGCGTCACTACCACTACCATGAAGTACATGTCGGTGCTCGCCTTCGCCTCGGCTCTCGTTGCCGCCAACCCTGGAGTTGAATACGCTCATATTAAAGATGCATACAAAGCATCAAAAATCTGCGACGAAGAGAAATGGGATATCAGTGATTGCATATATGCCTGGAACAGGTGCACAGACATGGAGGAACATGCTAGTTTCGCCCCCGAAGACTGTCTGCGAGGCCGTGCCAAAGCTGCTAGACATGTCAAGGATGAAGATCTTAACTGGTACACTTCAGACGACGCCCGCGACGATGAGAATGCAGACGGCTTCCGAGCCAAGTTTAACAAGCATTTCGCAAAGTGCTGGGACGAAGTCACTCTTCATTATCTGCAGGAAGACATTCCTAGCATTCCTGGGAGTCTGGCAGCTCCAGAGATTAAAGGGTGCATCAGAGACATGGTCCGAAAGACCCAAGAGGAGAAGGAGGCGCTCGAACGGTGGTTGAATGGGTCTTAGTCTGTCCTTCTGGCTCTATAGTCCTTGTCTATGGAGGAACTCGAGGGGGAGAGAAGGAGAGAAGGGATTGAGAAAGAGGTTTAGCTTTGGTCTGGTCTGGGGTTGTGCAGAAGATTAGTCCGGACGTACTTTTCCTCTTCTTTTCCGACTTTGTTTGTTTTCGCACGTACTCGTCGAGCTAGCTTTATAGATTACTATAGTGTGAAAGCGAACGGTTAGGGGCTCACACACGAAATGCAAAGCTTGCTTCGTAGATAGTAACTACTACTTACAAAGCTAGCTATGTAGATAATGACTATACGGAGAGTAATGGCTAGCTTTCGACAACCGTCTTCCCCGTAGCTCTGTGTCTAAATTACGCATAATGTAGTCAAGTCACATTAGCCCTTCGACCACAGCATTCCAGCGCCTGAGTCTTCTGTGCAATCTGAGACAGACACTTCCAAAAGCCCATCTTGGCAAACCTAGTGGACAAACAACAATAGCCTTGGTCCACTGCCCACAACCTGTGACGCGACAAGCATTATGCAAGGAAGAGAGCGAATAAGCTATCACGTCACGAGCGGCCCGCAGGCTAATTAAACGCAAGGCCGTCTTCGCTTCAGCTCGCCAAAAGCGTTGGCTTATAATAACGCGGTCATCACGTGTTTCTCAGCCAGCCGCAAAGAAGGCGACGTCTAGCCAGATGCACTTAGTCACTTGGCACATCGTCACTTGATACTTGCTGGCGGATCAAGTACAAGAGTTCGCGAGGATGGAAACAGAGATTCGAGCGCTTACCCATCCAGACGCGTTCGCGGTGCAAGCCTGCCACCGATAATGCGCCGTGGCGGCGAGACGACAGTGACGACAGCGGGTACGGGAGCGATCAGCCCCCGCCGCCCCCCCCCCAAAACCTCAATCCCAGCCGCGCGGAGCAGCAGCTGAGGCGATGACCTCCTCGTGGTCAAAGCGCGAAACTTAGGTTATTGTGTTTTCCGCAGAGTTCGATGGGATAGCTATCATGGGTGATGGAACATATTGTTTATTAATTTCGTTTGTGTACTAGGCGGGACGTCGAGCAGCTATACCACTGTTTGGTGGTGCGGGCATTAATTCTAGTGGAGCGACATGACCATCCTTGGGTGGGAGTGGCGCAAAGTCCGGGTCAAGAGAGAATGTGCTGGAGCCGATACGCCGGTATTTTGAAGGCATCGACTGGCTGAGGCGCGGGAGCGGGCTCAGGTTTCTTGCGATGCTGGGGTGCGCCTTCAAACCCTCTAAGAATATCGTCGCGGGTGAAGAATCGTTATATCACGTCAGGATGCTTCCGAGGCTCGGTGAGTATCTTAAAAAGCTCGTCGGCGTTGAGAACGTCGGGCGTCTAGCCTAATCTCCGATCGGGTGGGGGATCTCTACCGCAGATATCGCCAAGGAGCTTGGCACCCATGAATTTTCCAATGCCGAGATCAGCGTACGGGTTCCGGGCTTCTTCATATATCATGTCCAGCTCCTTGACCACGGGGCCAATGATCTCTGTCACAGGGAGCTCCTTGATGTCAGAAAACAGGCGGACTAGTTCCTGACTAGCCACCTCCCAATTGGTCTTGAGGAAATGGGTTGTCGTGGATACCCCAGTCTCCATGTCGCGATTCCAGTTCTTGACAAGCTCTATGAGCGTGTCCTTGATGTACTCCCAGAATTAACTGGCAAATTACTTCAGGCTGCGTAAATCACTTTCGGTGATGCTGGTACCAATTTCGCCGATATCCTAGGTCTTTTCACAGGCCTTCGCTTTGCCGGACATGCTTATACTTAGAGGGTCTCTCCCCGTGGTCCATGCGGCATCGATCTTCAAGCTACCAGAGACTCCGACTAATGTCACCTTGCTGGAGGCTTTCTCAAAGAACTCTGTACCCAACGTCGATCTGGTTCACTTGGCGTCGCAGCGAGTGTAAGCGTGCGTTGGCCAAGATCTAAGCTTGCCGAGGCTACGATGTCAATTGCAGGCTCGGAGACGCGGTTGATACTAAAATCGACAGTTTGCACACCAGACTGGCTGTCAAAGTTGGCAACAAAGCTGTCGCCACTGAGGGCAGCGTAGAAATCGTGCTCTGTACCGAAGAACTTGAGCTGCGCAGAGACAAAGACCTGATCTGGACCTTGAGTTGCAATCGTCAGGACTGGGCCCTCGCTATGCATGCCTGGATTGAGATGTTCGGATTTCATCTTGGGCAGCTGGAGATTATAAGTGGCTGCACTGACGCCTTTGGTGCTTCGTTTGAGACTGAATACATCGGGATCGATGAGCTAAATGGGCTCCGTGAGAGCGGCGAAATCTGAGTCCTTGATATCTAGGCGCATGAAGCCGGCCCAGAATGGTTAATCATTGACGACTGCATGGTCAATAGAGTTGAAAGATGATAGGTTTGCGATTCAACTTACTGATTGACATGGCTCCTTCAAAGGAGATTGTCCTCCCGAGGACCTGGTTCGTCAAGCTTAATCCTTTGGCACGACCTGAACCACAAGAAACCGAAGGTTAACCCGGTTCTTGTTCAGGAAGTTTTGTGCTTCTAAGGGCAAGGGTTAGGGTTAAATTTGGCGAGCAGACCACTCATATCCAGGTTGTCGATTATCCCGTCGACATAGCAGCTAAGGGGATTTTCTGCCGCAAACCTGACTCCGAGGCAGAGACAAATTAGTACATAGATTTCATATGGTTATACTGCGATTTACTGTCCGTATACGTTGTCTAGTCCTTCAATTCTTATGCCTCCCTCTACCGCAATCTTCGTGAGCGCTAGCTCTAGCTCAGGAGCAAGCTCTATTTTAAAGCCAATGGCATCCAAGTTGAAACCCTTGATGCCGCCGATATCCCTAAGTGCATTCTTGGTATTGAACTTGATACCTAGCCCCCCTGTGGTAAAATTCATCACAGCTGCAATCGTCCTAGCAAAGGTGAACTTGGTAATGGCCGGGATACTAAACTCAAAGTCTCCCTCTATGCCTAGCCATAGTGTTTGATGAACATACGACAAAACAAATTTTCCACTTAACTTGAAGGCATCGTTTAGCAAGCCCGGGGTGGTAATTTTGGTTCTGAGGGCGAAGAATCTAGCACCTATGGCACCCAAAACATGGAGCCCTTCCACCTTCAACTATCCTTTTAGAAATTTGAGGTCGAATCCGAAGTTTTGGCTGGTGCTAATGGCAACTCCTTCTCTGGCCCCCAACATGGTCCGGGAACTATCACTCAGAGTACGCTGCTTCCCGCGCATGGTGTCACTCATCGGTCCATAGAAGAGCCAAATGGACGTGTTAGGTATACTACTAGAAGCTAGAGCGGATCCGAGACTCGTGGGTGAGAACTAAAATTACGCTATCACTGTCGCACGAAAAAATGGCCATAGGGGCACTGCTAATACGCTCGAAGAATTCCAGCAGCTTCAGGCAGTGGACAATAGAATAATCATTTAAGCATGAATATGCTATGTGCAAGTGATAATAAAGCAAATGGCTACTAGTTATATGAGGAGAGGGTATTATCTGTTTGATAAGGAGCGCAATCAGTGAAGTCCAACAGATTTCTTCCAAAAAATTGCTAATGATGGAAGTGATACTATTGTAGTACAGTGGATAGCTGGTTATGAGGATGAAGACAATGGCAGAACTAAGAAACTAAAAAAAAGCCAAAAAACGACAGAATGTATAATGAAGTTACACACAACGGCCTGGGCACACAACGGCCTAAGTATAACAACGGCCTGTTTCGAAGCTGCCAGGGCACTAAAACGGCCGAAGCATAGCGGCATGGGCACCTGATCTTGAACTTGGCACTATATCGTTGTCTTTTTCTGCAAGATGTTTGAAAGTTGGCCTCCATACAATTATCTCTTATTCATGTTTGACCAATTTAGGGTGATACTAATTTTGAAGCGCCATCCACAGTTCAAAATCACACAGGGGCTGCAACTGTTTTGCCCACGAATATTCCCAATCTTGGCTGGTGTGAAAACCTGCGAGCCTGGCGGTCGTGGCCGGTCTCCCAGTGAAGCCTGAAACCCTTGCGCTGGATGGCAGTCCACGCTAGCTGTTATCACGCTGCATCATTCAACGGAAGACTTATGAGCTGCTGTATCCGTGAGAAGTTTCCTTGGCTTGGTTCGTTTGGCATTGAATATCGTTGCCATGAGTTGCCTAAGTTGTGGCGGAGTCGCACCAGTGAACTTGCGCCAGGCGATGATAGAGAAGGAGGGATACCTATCCGACTACCAAATAGCGCTGATAAGAATCGAACTTATGCAGGTATATCTACCTACCCTCCTGGGCCAATGATGAGAACAGCCAGGCTGCAGGCTGCGTCAGGTTGGGCGAACCCCGCACCAAACAAGGCAGCGAGTCTTCCATCACTGCGGCTCTGACTGTATTCACCACTCGCCAATACATAGATACGGGGCCTGGAACTCAGCGACCCCATAAACAGCCTGACAGATGCCCATGGACGAAATAAAGCACCCACCACCGCGCCCAATCTCGAATGGCGACTTCGAGATCGCCGTCATCTGCGCCCTCACACTTGAAGCGGATGCTGTCGTTGCACTCTTCGACCACCATTGGGATGACGATGGCCCGCCCTACGATAAAGCCCCAGCCGATCCGAACGCCTACTCCGCCGGCGCCATCGGCCGTCACAATATCATCCTCGCGCACATGCCAGGCATGGGAAAAGCCAACGGAGCGGCGGTCGCGGCCAACTGCCGGTCGAGCTTCCCCAACATCAAGCTTGCCATTGTTGTAGGGGTTTGTGGTGTTGTTCCCTTTGATCACGACAGCGTTCAGATTGCGCTGGGCGATGTCATCGTCAGCGATGGTGTGGTTCAGTATGATCTCGGCCGGCTGGTACCCGAACGATTCGTACAGAAAGACACGTTGCTAGACTCGTTAGGTAGGCCGAATGCCGAGATACGCTCGTTGCTGGCGAAACTAAGGGGTATCCGCGGCCGGGAAACGTTACGGCAGACGATGGTCGGCTACCTCAGCACCCTCCAGACAGAGCCGGAGTTAGCAGCGGGCTATCCAGGCACGGCGCACGACAAGCTTTTTGAGGCGGTATACCGCCACCGCCGCGATGGTATGTCGTGCGACGAGTGTGGATGCAACGGACCTCTGGTACCCCGTAGCCGCCTTGAGCAGGGCAATCAGCAGCCAATGGTGCATTTTGGTTTGATCGCGTCGGGCGACGCAGTGATGAAATCAGGCGAGGACCGCGATCTTATAGCGCGGCAGAAGCGCGTCGTAGCCTTCGAAATGGAGAGCGCCGGGGTATGGGACACCTTTCCGTGTGTGGTGATCAAAGGCGCGTGTGACTATGCGGACAGCCACAAGTCCAAGGGATGGCAGCGGTATGCGGCGGCAACGTCGGCAGCGTGCATGAAGGCTTTTTTGGGCCACTGGGAGCCTTCATCGGGTTCGTATTCCGGTCCGTAATACCCTACTCGAATAGTGATAGGCTTGCCAGAGCGCTAACTGATTCTATTAGCACCACAACCTGCCCTGAAACAGCTTGCTGGACCCTCGTGTAGGTCGAGTCGTCATTCATTGTAGTTCAAAACCAAATGAATCTAACAAAACGACAGTTCTTGTCCCGTACCCACGAAACGAAACCTTTACTGGCCGAAAGTCTATTTTACAGAAGCTTCAACAGCTACTCAAGCCGCCCTCCCGGGCAAGAACCTCACTGTTCGGTCTCGGTGGTACAGGGTGAGTTCGATTAGCCAGGCGTTACCTCATCGCTAACTAGTAGCAGCAAGACGCAGATAGCCCTAGAGTGCGCATACAGGATTCGGGAGACATGTTTTGGCATGTCGGTATTCTGGGTTCATGGGAGCAATGCGGAACGATTTGCGCAATCGTACACTTCTATTGCTCTAGAGTGTCGCATCCCTGGCTACAACGATCCCAAGGTCCAGGTGCTCCCACTGGTGAAGACTTGGCTAGAGAGGGAGGATCAAGGGCCGTGGCTGATGGTTATCGACAATGCGGACGACGCAGAGCTCTTCTTTCCCCCGCATCGGGAACAGAAGAACGCCCTCAGCAGTGCCCAGGAAAAATGCCTGGGGCAATATGTCCCCGAGTGCGCTCACGGGTCGATTCTCATCACGAGCCGGAATAAGCAAGCCGGCCAGAAGCTTGCTAAGGGGAAAGGCCTCATCAACGTGAACAAGATGGATGATGCAGAAGCTAGACAGCTTCTGCAGGCCAGTCTAGAGGACCGGGACGATGCACCGGATGATGACGAGTTGCTGACGCTTGCGCGCCGATTGGAGCACCTCCCGCTTGCTCTCGTCCAAGCTGCCGCTTTTATCGAAGCAAATACGATAACAACTGGCCATTATATACATCTCCTGGACAAGAGCGACCGGAACCTGGTAGAGTTGCTTAGCAAGGAATTCGAGACGGTCGGAAGAGACTCAGAGACTCCTTGTGCTGTGGCAGAAACCTGGATCGTTTCATTTTTACAGATCCGGCAGCAGAATCCTTTTGCAAGCGAGCTATTTTCACTAATGAGCTTTTTTGACCGGCAAGCAATTCCTATACAATTTCTAGAATACTACAACGAACGGCAGGATCAAGAAGGATATAGCGACATACAGCTCCAAGAGACTCTCGGTATTCTCAAAGCGTTTTCTTTCGTGACTGAGGGGCAGGACCAGAGCTTCGACATCCACCGACTGGTACAGTTAATATCGCAAAATTGGCTTGCTAGAGAAAAGAAACTAGAGCATTTCGCCAACCGGGCGCTTTCGGTGATATCGCGGGCATATCCTATTGGTGCCTACGAAAACTGGATAACTTGCAGCAAATATCTTCCGCATGCGTATCAGGTGCTGAATTTTGAAGTGGCAGTTTCGAAAGATGCGAAGGTAGGGAAAGGCGTTCTTCTTCAAAGAATGGCATTATACCTCCTCCACCAAGGTAAATGGAACGACGCGAAGGAACTACAAGTAGAGGCTGTGGAATTGCGCATGGAGGTCCTTGGGGCGGATCATCCGGATACCCTAATAAGCATGGGCAACTTAGCGTCAATATTCGGGAAGCAGGGCCGGTGGGAAGAGGCAGAGAAGCTTGAGATACAGGTAATGGAGAGGACTCAAGCCGAGCTCGGGGCGGATCATCCCTCTACGCTTATAAGCATGGGCAACCTAGCGTCGACGTTTTGGAACCAGGGCCGGTGGGAAGAGGCAGAGAAGCTTCAGATGCAAGTAATGGAGAGGAGTAAGGCTAAGCTAGGGCCAGATCATCCCGATACGCTAACAAGCATGGGCAACCTAGCGTTGTCATTTTGGAAGCAGGGCCGGTGGGAAGAGGCAGAAAAGCTTGGGGTGCAAGTGATAGAAAGGAGCAAGGTCAAGCTAGGGCCAGATCATCCGGATACGCTGATAGGCATGGGCAACCTAGCGTTGACGTTTTGGAACCAGGGCCGGTGGGAAGAGGCAAAGAAGCTTCAAATGCAAGTAATGGAGAGAAGTAAGGCTAAGCTAGGGCCAGATCATCCTAGTACATTAAGACGCATAGGTAACTTAGTAATAATGTATGGGAAGTAGGGCCGGTGGGAAGAGGCAGAGAAGCTTGGGGTACGGGTTATAGAGGCTAGCAAGGCCACCGATATGCTAGCAAGTATAGGTAACCTAGCACGAATAAATGGGAAGTAGGGCTGGTGGGAAGAGGCAGAGAAGCTTGAGGTATGGGTTATGGAGGCTAGCAAGGCCAAGCTGGGGGCAGATCACCCGTCTACACTGATTAGCTTGAACAACCTTGCGCATACCTGAAAAAATATGGGCAAGAACTCTGCGGCTATTGAGATAATGCTGGACTGTGTTCGACTTCGGCAGCGAAAGCTAGGGTCAAATCATCCACATACGCAGTCATCAAGTTCCTATTTAGACAGATGGAGTGGAAAGTAGTTCGATCGCCACCAAATAAGGCTGAGATGCATGAATATGCATGCCGAGCTGGGTTGTTGTAGGGACTATCGAAGTCCACCATGCTTTCCATAAAGTGTATACTGGTCTTACTTGTTCAAGTTAGGAACCATAGATACTATTAGTGGTATATACTTTGAGATACATCACTTGGCGATAGGTTTTCCGTGACCCAAAATGGCGGAAGATCCTGGAAGTAGTGAATATAAGTAGCATCCACTAATGCGCATTGTTTTTTATCAACCAATATTTAATCTTTGCCTGGCATGAAGAGCCGGGAGGCTGGTAAAAAATGTGTCTAGTGGAGCCAGGAACGCGCGGGCTGCATAGGCTCGCCTCTCGGCCAAACCGAACTGTCGTATCCCAGGAAGCGACGAGTTGATAGGTCCAAATCGTTCGATATATGTTCAGCATGAAAGTAATCTATCTTGTCGCTGCATGAATGACGCTTGTAGCTCTTGTTCAATCAGTCGCTGCTCGCCCGAGCCACTCTTTTTAGCATTATTTCGGACATTCTCTGACCACAGCCTCGGCCTGTTGATACTGCTGGTGTATGCTAGAACAAATCTACAGAGCAGAACCATGATTAGACATATATATTACGCTCCTACACCTTTTATGCGCGAAGTTTAACCCCATGCACTGTCTGAGCATGGTTTTTGAAGTAATTTAGGCTCATTAGAAAGTTTCCAAGATGCTAGCATTTAGGATAATGGCACATAAACTTCGCGTTGCCTTTTTTGTGGCATAAATGAATTTCTGAACGTAGTTTATTATATATGAAACACACTTAAACTTTCTTATTTAAGCTATAGAACTTAGTTATCTATCCCTTGTATAATAAATAAATTATATTTTACTTAGTAAAAGCGGGATGTCTTTAAATGATTCGGGCTTAATAAGAGCTTAGACTTGGCTATCTTAGGAGATAATTCTCTGCTTATATTATAAGGGGAGACTGACTATGGCCGACGCACCTCGCGGCAGCCGGCGAGACGAACCATTCCATCTATGGCGCGGATTTTGCGGCCTGTGATCTTCTCAAGACCCATAGCCGTGCTGAAATCACAAAGATTGGGCTGCAAATAGGTTCTCTCGGGCAGATTGTGCTCCAAAGGGGGCTCAATAGTCGCTTCAATAACTATCCCGCTCAGTTGCCTCTCCAGCTCTTCGTTATACATGCGTCGACGGCAGGCCTCTTGGTATGCTTTAGTCATGTCCTCCTTAAAGGTTTTCCTGCCGTTACCTAAATTTTTGCGGAGGTTCTTGTAGTCTTCATTCATCTCTGTCGGCGCTGACTTGATGAATCCGTACTGTTGCCAAAGTTGAATTTCAGTCTGCCTCACCTCCCTTGTCATCTCCACTACCTCTGGGTCAGGCGGAAGTTTGGTAACCTTCTAAAGGCCCCAATACTTCGTGTAAAATATTTAGCAGAGCATTAAGTGGCGACTATGTAGGCCTTGGACTCTTTGGAGAGTGAATAAAAAGGTACTCGACATGTACAAGCTATTTTTGGCCGCTTCTCACTAGGTTTGTCATGTACGTGTTTACCTGCGACCTCCAGTTCGGCTGCTGTAGTATGCTCTCATATACTCGGTAAATACCTGCCAGCGCTAACCCGCACAGCCTAGAATGGTTTATTCTTGTTAAGACATTATTATAGACAATCGAAGCCATAGAGCATCCACTTTGTGACGAGATCATTCCTCAACAGACAGTAATGCTATCCCAATTCTATGGCCAGATGTCACTGTCTGGCGCAGGTGTGGACTTTTAAGTATTTCTTACCGCCACGGAAAATATCACCTTCGTCTGCAGTCATCAAAATGCAGCTCTCGCCGTCGACAAAGGCGGAGCCAACACAGCCCGTGCGCTGGTATAATCGAGTTGAAAAGCCGCGCTTGCTTTTTTTTTTTTTTTCAATGGAATTCTTAGAAATCCTGGCATTCTTAGACCGAGCTGCGCACTTTTTTGGATTCGTGTGCGGAACAATTTTAACAAAAGCCAAGATAGGCTCTTGTCATGGTCCTGACAGTCCTTGCCTCAGCTGTGCTTCTCAATACGGCTTTACTCTGTCGGCGAAGCCGATGCAGACTGCGTCGCGTTGGATTTGGTCTACATACTATCAGAGAATAATATATACTAGCCGCCGAAAGAAGGACTGATTCTAGGCGAACAACGCACTGCAACCAGCGAAACATGCAAGCTACCCAACCAATTCGAGACAAAAAGGACTCCGAGTACAGAACACGTTTCAGCGTCTGCGATGCTTGCAGGAGAAGGAAACGAGGCTGTAAGAAGGCCTCTGAGGATGCTACCTGCGAAACATGCCGGCTTCAACACAAAACTTGTACCTCGAGGTTATTTGGGAAGAGACGTCGGCGTCGACCAGCTCAAGCCAACAAATTCCAGCCAGCAGCGGCGAGAAAACTCAAGAAAAAGGAATCCGTGCAAAGCGTCGTGACCGGATCAATACAGAGTGCAGAAATACAAAGTACAGAACACAATCGTACTCCTGAAGGCTCTTCCCAGAGAAATGCCGTTTCCGCGAGTTGCAATTCTTCAGTAGAACCTAATTGCATAGAGTGTGTTTTGAAAGTGTTACTCAGCTTGAACTTTCACGTGGTATCTATCGAACAGGCTTCTATGCTAAATCTGCTTTCGGTACTACATACTAGTACTTCGGTGTGGAATGTAGACCTTCGACACAAGATAGACGTCCTTGCTGGACTTTGCGGTGCTTTGATCTCATCTGACGTAACACATACGGAAAAGCCCCAGCATATTTCAGTATATGAAGCATTTGAGGATATTCTTAAGGCTACACAACTCATCAGCCGCGACGCCACCAAGTTCTGGATTTGTGTGAACTGCGAGAAAAAATGAGTTTGTCGGATTTTACTACCACTTATAATACGCTGGTTTTTTTCTGCTGGATCGTTTTCAAGACATGAAAAGCATGATCTGAGATGCTAGGGCATACTATGAGCTACAAAAGGAATGCATTGCACTCCAGTCGATCGGCTCTTCTGGGCGTGATTTACAAACGCTGCCCTCAAATTCGTCAGTGCCGTTCGTCAAGACGTTCTGACTCGTGTTTCGTGCGCGTTTTGAGAACAAAGCACGGAGTAATAATACCAAATAATTTACATGTCATAGTTTGCTATCTGCAGTCTAATTCAGGCATTTACAATATGATACACGTACAAGCAGACGAGTCACGTCTTTTAAACCGCTTTCTTTGCGGTTTTCATCTGCTGTCGTCCTATGCGTGACTTTCCACAGCGCGCCGCCTGTCTTTGTCTCCTTTTCGCGACTTGGTCCGACGACCGGAGGCTCACACCATGAACTCGCTCAACATGACCTCGAAAGTTGTCCACGTGGTCGAACTTCTCCTGCCTGCATTTCGGATGGCCACTCCAGATCGCCTCCCCATGTTGCTCGGGCTGTCTCTCGGCGGCTCAAGTGCTCGTCATCGCAGTGGTCATTAAGTACTGGCAGACGGCAGTACTTAAACTTCCGCGTCTCAACCGGCAGCTGCTCGTCACCGATGCAGTCTGGGCATTGAGTCGTTTCCATGAGCAGTGGGAAAGGATCCGGCCCAGAATCTAATTCCATCGATACGTAATTTTCCGACGACCCCCGCGCGACAGAAGCCTCGATCTGGCTGGTCGTTGACTGCGCCTAGTCTTGACTGTTTCCTTCGTGTCGCACAGAGCAACCATCAGGTTGATAGCTTCAACTCTGTGTTTGAAGAGTTCTTCCTCGTTCCAGTCATTAGGCTGGAAGCAAAGTATCCCAGCCAGTCTAGCTCGTTCCGGTATAACGAGGTCCGTCGTGGGCACTTCATATTCCTCTCCCACCTCCTTGCGGGCCTGAGCCTCGATGTCCCGGGTGGGACGGTTGTAGAAATAATATTCGCGGTATTCCTTCACAATTCTCTTTTCGTTCTGAGTCTTCTTCTTTCTGATGTCCTCCGTGAGAACACGGATTTTGTCTTCATCCTCACTACCCGCAGTTCGGTACCGTCCCTGCTTGAGAGTCGCACGCTCCGTCTCCCAATTCACGATCTCAGGGTCAGGCGGTTGGTTCGCCCAAATCTCCTCGGGCACCGTGTCTCTTACGGCACGAGGGTCGCAGGTTAAGCTACCATATATGTGCGAACAGATGGAACAGTTGGCCTTGCTTTTCCTCCTCCAATAATGCATTCTGGAGATCAAAGTTGGCATTCTCATTCAGATACGCGCTGAAAAATGTCTTAAATCCAGGCCCATGCCGGATTATCTGATTGCGGACCGAATCTGTTGCATCATCTAATAACACATATTTTAGCATAGAAGATCTTCGTGGCAGTGTGAGCTCGAGCATACCATTTGCGGCGTTCTCCGCACCTCTTCGAGAAAACTTCGGCGTCCAAGCCTTCTCGTGGCCCGATTCAAGGCTCTGTCGGCGCATATCATCCAGTAGCTTCGTGTATAGCATCGCCTCGTCTTCAGACAGCACTGCACCCTTGATGTGGCGGAAAACGGGAACTTTCAGTTTACCCTTCTTCCACCGGATTGTCATGCATTCTGTGGGACCCCAAACGTCCTTTGAGAGGATACTATAGGCATCAGTTAGGCAAGCCGCATCGAATGCATGGTCATGTAGTGCCAATGCCACAATGATCATGATCACGTCGAATATGAGCCTCCTTGTGGGAGTGAAAAAAAAATTGTCCTAATATTTCGAAGCTAGCAGAGGCTGGATAGTAGCGAAGGACCACATAAGGTACAACACACGGCTTCGTCTTATTGTCTGCTCCTTTGTGGTGGATAAATTTGATAGCCATGGGCAGAACAGCCTTCCGCGTGGCAGGGTGTCGCACAAACATCAAGAGTATGTCCTCATAGCAGAGAGCTTTAGGGCGGCCTCTATAGGTAGCCTCTCATAAAAACATCTGCTCGAGTTCCTCAAACTGCTTGTTCAGCAGCTACTTTAAGCCGCCGTCGCTTCCCGCCGATAGTATAACTTTCTGGCCGAAGAGTATCTCTTTAGACCCATCCTTTGGCCCCTTCCTCTCGTTATCCACAAGCTCGGCAAGTCGTGCGCCCTTGAAACATAAGAGCTCGTAGCAGGCGGCCAATTGGAACCGATGCCGTATAAGGCCGAATACACCTGTGTCATGTGCGATGTTATATATCAGGACGACGCGAAGACTGTCGGTATTGAGGACTGGCTTACCGTCGATATTCGGCGGTCAGAGCTGGAAAAAGGGGATTAAAACATTGCTAAGGTACTGGGCTTTAGTCAGCACCTTGCTTGGTAAATCATTCTGACTTAGTGGGCATCAATACCTTATAGACATCCCTTGCGTCATTTCTATCCATATAACGTCCTGTGATAGTGGTGTGGACCTGCTGGAATTAGCGTATGTATCCTTGAGCGGAGCCCCACGATCAGACTCTGTAGTTTCCGTAGACGAAGAGAAAAAAGTCTATCGTAGTGACACCGGTTAGACCAACAATAGTATCTCGCCAGTCGCCGACCTTCTTTTCCTCGTAATAGCTATGCTCGGGTTAGCTTTGGGTTCCAATGTAGGCTAATAAGAGATCATGACGTACCGTTTCCATTTCTGAAAGATGCCGGCGACGTTGATCTTCGTATTTTCAGCGTACTTTGGCTTCATAAACTAGATAGTGCCAAGACAGTCTCGATTCGCGGCATACTGCTCGGCCAAGAGCGCCGGAGGCTTTGTTCCTCTTTTAAGTGCCTTGTCCTTTTGAAATTGGAGAAAGTCGATGTGATGGTTGTCTAGTGCATTTGCATGGTTTGTGCAGAAGACGACGCTTGGCATCATTGAAAGCGCGTATCTGTTGATCTGGTGTGGAGGTTGGCTGAGTTGGATGCTATAACGGACCTCGCGTGACGGAAGTAACGGGAAGCTCGGGCAAACGAGGGCGCCGCCGCTTTATATACTGTGATGCCAGCCATTTTGGTGGTCAAAGTCAACAGAATATGTACCTAAATGATAAGAAATCAGCAGCCAACGGACAACAGGAGACGATAATTGACGCAGCAAGCTCCTGCTCTGTATTTGGACGAAGAGAGTGGGGTGGCCTAGCAACCAAAACTGCTAGAAGTTTAGTGTACCTGACCGGCGCACGCCCTTAGGATTGAGTCTCTTACAACCCGCCGGATTTGGTGGCTTTAGCGGCGCCTCTTGCATTTAAGTAATGATAAGTAATATTA
>JAPFUF010000361.1:0-19961 GCA_030780645.1 Aschersonia sp. MBC 508 | reverse complement strand
AAAAATAAAACAAAGAAAGGGATCTTGACTTGTACAGATACTGCTAGAAAGATGAGGACGAAGAAAAAAAAAAAAAGAAAGATGGACAGAAACTGCGAAAACAAACAAAAAAGTCCGTCCTTGCTTCTGCAGAGGGCAGATGCCCGCCCGCTCGCTCGCCATGATTAATTACATGAACTCCGGCGCGAGAGGTAGTTTCGCGAAGCCGCCTGGCCACACGAGCCAACACGCACAGAAAAGACAATAAAAATGCCCCAACTGATGAAGACGGGCTTCGGTACAGTAGAGCAAAGTGATTTTTTATGTACGCTTGAATCGAAATGAAGCCCAGTTGTCATCGTCATCAATATCATCATCATCATCATCACCGTCGTCGTCGTCGTCGTCATTGTCGTCCCCTTTGTCATTCGCACCTCCATCTTTCGTCAAGGACTGGCCCTGTTGTTGATCCTGGTAGTCTTTTCGTAGCGGTTGCACAGCAGCCTGCCCCCCGTGTGCCCCATTCGTCCGCGCATCTTGTTCCTGGTCCTGTCCCGGCTTATCTCCTCCGCCCTGTTGTTCCTGTTCCTGTTGCGAGGGGCCTGCGCGAGGTACGGCACTGCTCCTCCGCCGCCGCCGCTGGCTGAGAATCCGTTCCCGCTCCTCCTTCAGCCGGCGCAGCCGCTCCTCCAGATCCCTCATCTCGTCAAACTCCTGCTGCAGCGCACGCGCGGCTTCTTCCTTTTCGTCTTCAATGTCCACGTCGGCCTGGGCCTTGCGCCTGCCTTCCTCATCCTCCCCGGCAGCGGCGGCGGCAGCAGCAGCAGCAGACACCTGCTCGGCTGTCATGGCAGGGGCTGATATCACGGCGTCCGGGTCGAACGGCGCAGAGGCGGCGGCAATGTCGGCTTCAAAGGCGGCCCATTCTGACTCGTCTACATTGGCGGCGGCGGCAGTGACACCACCAGTTGTAGTAGCCAAAGTTCCAGTAGCGGTTATGGTGGCGGTGTTTGAGGTGGAAGCTGGAGCGCTGGTAACAACGGCAGCTTGTGATGATGACGACGAAGATGACGATGGTGCAGGCCCACCACGTTCTGCTGCCACTGCTGCGGAAAAGTAGGAGGTGGCCGCATCGCCGCGCTGGTGTGCGGGCGTGGCTGGTCTGGACGGGATGCGCAGCTCAACGCCGTGCGAAGGCGTGCCCGTAGTGGTGGTGGTGGTAGGGGTGGTGATGGTAGTGGTGGTGGTGGTGGACGATGACGATCTGCGTCGGACGAGGCTGCCGGCCACACTGTCAACAGCACCACCGTTGTTCCTCAGCGGAGGAGAGTCCTTTTCCGGACTCGCGATCGTCATGTCGGGCCTGCTGCGTTTGGGGCGAACGTGGTCCGCGTCGGTGGACGGCGTGGTGTCGATGTGGTGAAGCTTGCGCTTGTTGTCGCCGCCGGGATTGGCCGCATTGGCCTCGGTAAATGTCAGCCCTTTGTGCTTTTGTTGCGCCTTTTGCCGGTGCTTTTGGCCGAGGAGATGGGCGTCCCATTGCGACTCGGCCTTGAGCTGTTCCCGACACAGCGTGCAGAGGAGCTTGCCGGCGTCGGAGTAGGCGGCGTGCGGGTGCTCGATGCGTCTGGCCGCGCGTTGCTGGCGCAGCAGAGAACGTGCGTCGGCCATGGCGAGGCGTGGTGTGTGTTTGGAAACTCAATTGGCCATGTACGTGTGCTTTGTGGTTGTGATTGTCTTTTTGTCATGTTTCATGTCGGCGATGGAGGCAAACTTATGGCTCTTGGGTCCGATCCCTTTCCTCCTCCACCCTAAATTTCCCACGGCCGCGCTTTTATAAGGCGCCGGAAGGGATTGTGAAGGAGCGGGCGGCCGGGGGGACCGGCCGGTCTTTACCCGGCGCAAACCACCGCTACACTACTCCGTACCTACTACGGTATGGACTGGGAAAGGGCACGAGCGAGGTGTGCGGCGGCGTTGGCGGGCAGCTCACCAACAAATCCAAAAAATCACCGCTTCCTCTGCAAGAAGCACCACCACCACCACCGCTGCGCCGTCAGAACCATGGCGGAGCAGCAGGAAGCACACTCTCTTGCCTCAACCTTTCCCAATCCGCCGCCCTTCTGGAAAGACTTTACGCCCGACCGCGTCGCACGCATCGAGGAGCTGCGGAGCGCCTTTTCCGACGCGCGCATCCCCGGCCTCCCTGACGAACTGACCAACCTGCAGCCGCCATGTGAACCGGCCGATGGGCGATGGCGCGTATTCGGCGACCAATACATGGTACGTACTTTTTTGTTGTCTCTCGTCGATGAAGAAACCTCGGATGGTTGTGGTTGGTGGTGGTGGTGGTGAGGGGGTTGCGAGAAGAAGAAGAAGCAGCAGAATGGAAAAGAAGAAGAAGAGAGAACAACAAAGGGAAAGGGCTAACACGCACGCAAACAAAGCTCGACGACAAGCTGCCCACTCTCGAAGACCAAGGCATCACCAATCTGCCCAAGACGCTATCGCCAGTAGTAGACTCGTCACTATCAACCTCATCAACAACTTTAACAGCAGCAACAGCAGCATCATCATCAGGGCCAGACAAGGACGCCAAGCACTACGACCGCGCCTTCGAGCTCAAGAGGCTCGCCAAATCGCTGCTGCTCAACTTCCTCGAGCTCGCCGGCGTCCTGTCGCGCGTGCCTGCCGACGCCGAGGCCAAGATCGCCGACCTCCGCACCCTCTTCATCAACGTGCACCACATCCTCAACGAGTACCGCCCCCACCAGGCCCGCGAGTCGGCCATCGCCATCATGCAGAGCCATCTCGACAAGACGCGCGGTGAGACGTCGGCCATCCGGACCCAGGTCGACAAGGCGAGGCGCGTGCTCGAGGGGCTCGGCAGTCTGAGCCTTGCCGATGAGCATCTCGACGGCGGCGGCGCCGCCTTGTCGCCGCTGGAAGTAGAGTCCCAGAGCCAGAGCGTGGAAGAGCGCAGGGATCGCGCCATGTCGGCGGCTGTCGATGCGCAGTTTGGCATCTCTACCGGGTCTTGATGTCTCTTACTTCCTGTCTCGATGTTGTCATGACGTGAGCAACGCCGTGGAGGGCCCTTACTAGAGTCGCCTGCGGCTGGCTGGCCTCGCTGCGCTAGAGTCAATCAGCTCAGCCCAAAGGCCTTGAGCTGTAGCAATTGTATATATCACTTGGCCCTTGTCCTACCTGGGGTCGCTGCAGCTGGTCTCGTTACGCTCGAGATATACTTTGGAACAAAAGCGCGGAGTTGGCGGAATTTTAATACATTAATGATTCATGTTTTTAGTTTGGTGTGTCATATGGGCTGCTGTGTACAAGTACATAGGTGCGTGAGCATGCGTGCATTACCCTTTTCCCTCTTCATCTGCATCTCGCCGGCGTCCCCCTTTTGCAACCTTCGTGACTTGGTGCCGAGCTCACCCTCCCATCCCTTCGCTCCAGTATGGCTGTATCCTGCTTGTCTCCTGGTCATGCTGGACCCGTCTGAATGCTCTCTCAAAGAATGACGCACGGGGCGCAGTAGCATCCGCCTTCGTTGGGACAACCAGTCGTGACGTTGGACTTGACGACGCTCCCGACTGACGACGCAGCCGCGCTGCCGGGTCCATTGTAGTTGCGAACGTTGTGGCTTGTGCAGAGGGCCATCGTGGTTGCCGAATCAAAGCTCAAGGTTGTCTTTGGTTGTTTGAGTTATTGTGTTGGATAGTGCTGCTGTTGCGGACAGAGGTTGGAGAGGAGAGCGTTTTGTAGATTAAAGTGCGTTGGCTGAAAGAAAACGAATGGTTCGTAAGAGATAACGTGTAGTGTGCAGAAGACAGGGAGATGTTGTTCCGTCGTTTCTTTTACATTCCGGAGGGAAAGAAGGTAGCGGCTGCCAGTGTTAGTACACGATCCAGCACGGCTGAGTTGCGCCTTCTTCCTTCGTTGGGGTGGCAGGTGCTTGCGTGCAATGATAGGGTGTGCGCGCATACCATTTGCTACCCTGCACGACCGACGAAAGCAGGTATATAGTCACTTGCCGATACGAGTTATCGTCGTTGCGTAATTGGAAGCGAGGGAGAAAAAAATACCGAGGCAGGTGCGAAGCTGTGTGCTCGAATGTTCTCCGTCGCCCGTCTTGCCATACTGGGACAGCTGGACTACTGGTCGGAATCGGATCGTATTGACTCTGGAACTGCAACATGTTTGCACGAGTATGTCAAACTTATGGGCAAGGTGAAAAAAAAACGAGAGAAAAGATGCAAAAACTTAGTGACATTTGTTTCGGGGAGGCAAAGGGGATGAGGAGCACTTGTCATCTTCTGAAAGGCCTCCATTCCGATACCACTGAATTGCTAATTCTAATCGCTTCGTAAACCAGAACCCTTCGAGATAATAGGTCCGTGTCTGTTATAAGCTATTCGCAGCCGTGGCAATGTGCGCCAGACTCCCTCACCGTCCCGGCCCGACTCCTCCAACATGAGATTATCCCACAATCAGAGCTTCCCAACCCCACCATTTGTATCCTCCCATGAACCCAAAAAGGAAAAGAAGAAAAGAAGCAAGAGATGAACAAAGTGAGCCTGATGAGAGTTTGCGCGCTTCTTTGCGCAAAGCCACAAAAGGAGAAAATGTAAAAAAAAGTCGTCAAGACGCTGCGCGACCCTGGCGGACCCAAGAAATACACGCCGATGGGCACGTACATCATAGGCCATCCCATCCCTCTTGCCCGCAAACCCGTCAGATCGACGATTCTTTGATTAGGTACCTATGCACGACCCTTGCCTTTTCACATGGCCTTTCCTGCCGCAGCGGCGGTAGTAGTGGCAGCAGCTGCGGCAGTCGGCGCGTTATTGGCAGCAGAATTGCCATGTGTCTGCCCTCCGTCAGCGCCTTCTTTTTCCAATATCTGTCCCAGGAGCTGCAAGTCGTCTCGCGCGCGCGGATCCCTGTCGTAAATGGACCGGATCACCTCCCACTCCCGTCGCGACATCTTGTGTGCCTGTGGCAGGAGGAACTGCACCGTGGGGACGCTGATCAGGCTGCCCAGGACCTCGCGGGCAACAATCTGTCCGGCTTGCTGGGCCTGGAACTTTTGCGTCTCTGTCAGCGGTCCCCCGGCAGCGGCGGGCGCGGGATGGCTGGGGAGGGCTGTAGGCGGTGGGGGTGGACGTTGCATGTGCGGCGGCTGAGGGATAGGAACCGGTGTGGTGGACTGCGTCGGCCCCGTGTAAGGAGTCTGCTGCGGAGCAAAAGGTGCTTGAGGCGTCGCTGGCGAGAAGGCCGGGCCAGACGTGGAATTGGCCCGGCCGCTGGGGACCGCTGGTGTGGGTGAGGCCGTCGCGCCGCGAGGCTGAGGCGCGGCCGATACGTCCTTGAAAAGCTTCAGCTGCTCGGGGTCGTTGCGGTACACAAAGACGGCCAGCAGCATAGGCTCCGATCGCGTCTTGGGAATGTAATTGTCGACGAGGTTGAGCATGAATTCTGGGTGTCCGTCATCGCCGGCTGGCACCGGTACGAGGTACGTATCCCTGACGTTGCCGGCGACCTTGTTTCCGACGACACCATACCGCTTCTTGCCCATGAAGTACTCGATCAGAGCCTTGAACTCGGCCTGAGATTCTGGTTGGGTGGGCGTGATGCTCACGACGACAATATCGGTGAGGTTGCTGTAGCGCAGACTGCACAGGTACTCGATGGCGCTCTGCTGGGTGATGCGGCCAGCCACCGTCATGCGCTTGGGTATCAGCTTGGACCACGGCGCAAACGAAGCAAAGTTGGCTCCTCCGACGTGTTTGCCTGTGGCCTGGAAGTCTGCGATGGAGCTCATCGCCAGCGAGCCCTTCCACACCACGTCGGGATCCTGTACATCCTCCGTAGGAGAGTACGGCGGCGAGTCTGGTTCCTCCTGCAGCAGCCGGTCGACGTCAGGGTCGAAACCGGGGCCGCTGGTCTGCAAGACAGGCGCCGATGGTCGGCGGTGCAGCGATGCCGTGGGAGACTTGACTGTCGAGAAAACCTTGTTGATGTCAAAGTTGGTCTGACTGGGCGATTGCTGAGCTCCCCCCTCGGCCTGTGACGGTGGCCTCGCTTTGCCATCCACCTGATCTCCGCTCGTTGCTTCGCGTTTGACAACCGCCGCCGGCTGGGTGCCGCTGGTCTTGCGAGGACCGCCAGCCATGGGCAGTGGAGCATCATTGACGTTGATGTCGTCGTCCATGACCACCTCCTCGCCCTTGTGTGTCTTGCGCACACGCGGGCCCGTCTCCTGTGTGTACAGGATCGACTGCTTCTCTGCCTTGGCCCTCATTTCAGCAGTCTGTCTCTGCATCTCGGCTGATGCGAGCTGCTCCGATGTCATGACAGCCAGCGTCTCGGGCGTGTGAAGACCGTGCAACAGTCCCTGCATCACCTCGGGGTTGTTCTTCAGGTTAAAGGTCAGAGATTTTATCTGCTGATTGTACTCCTTCTGTCCCTTGGATGCCGGGTGCGTGTCGAAGACGGCGCGCTCAATCTGTAGAGCAAACTCTTCTGACATGCCGTCTTCCGTTTTTCCCTCGGGGACCTCGAGATCGCCTTGCTTCGCAATAGCACCGAGAACATGAGCGATGGACTTCTTCAGCGCCTTGGCGGGACCAGCTCGCGCAGGCGTCAATTCCGCAATCGATGCTGCCAGGTCGTCCGGCTTGGCATACTTGACCGAGCTCGGTACTGCGCTGCGATCTGACAGACGGCGGAGCTTGGTAGACTGCGCCATTGTCAACATTTCGGTTCCGATGCGGCCATCTCGGCAAACAGGCCAGTCACATACCTTGCCATCTGCCTCCTGGGACTCATCCCGCAACTTGCGCTTCCCTTGTTTCGAGATGCTTTCTCTCTTTTCTTTCGCTTCTGGGACTGGCGAGGACTTGCTGCTCTTGGTCTTGGCGTGATCCTTGTCGGGCTCCTCCTTGGTATCGCTCCCTCTTTTGCCTCTGCCCCTACGGCCTCCTTTCTTCTTCTTGCGCTCAGCCTCTTCTTCCTCGTGAGCTTTCCGTCGGGCTTCCCATGGCTTCTCACCTCTGGCCATGGCGGCCAGCAATTCCTTGTGGTCTTGCGGTCGGCACTGCTCGCACCAGTAGTTGTCCGGGATCTCATCTTCGAAGGAGCTCACGCCGACGCAAACGTTATGTTGCCACGCGTAGCAAGTCTCGCAAGAGATCCAAGCCTCGCCCGAGTCCTCATCCTGCTCAGTGGCGCCGCATACGCATCGAATGACTTCCTCGGCTTCCTGGGACTGATCCGCCTCTTGCGCCTTCTTTGTTTTCTTCGTTTGTCGTCTTTTTGGTGCTACATTCTGCTCGAGCTCGTCGAAAGACTTGGTATGCTGCCCTTTTGTCGCTCTCACTGACCGACGCGGCTCTGCCTCACCTGGGCGATGCTCTGTTAGTTCTTCCCAACACACATTTCTTGCGCAATGGCCCAATGTCAGGCTGCGGGCTATGACGCGAACCTTGTGGGTGGTATGGAGTCTCATGAAGCTTACCAGACATCTTATATTTGCAGGATCTGGACGATTCCTGCCGCCGCGACTGGGTGCGACACGCGCGACGAAGGAAAGGGGGGGAGGGGAATATATGTGACCTCTTGACCTCTCTCGTGATGCACTACTGTCGCGGGCGAATTTTTCAAGGCTGCTTGACCTCAGGTGGCCTTTTGACAGATTATTTACGAGCAGACTGGACTAAAGAGTCACGACTATAGCAAGGCAGAGCCCGATGCGCCGACACGAGGATAAACACGGCACCACCACAGGATTTCCCTTCTTTTCCGAGCGCCGTCTGTTCCAGATGGACCAATTTTGCCAGAAAATTTTAAAAAGACGGTCCTGGAATGCGCGTCACAGAATATCAATGCTGAGTTGACCAAGTTCAGAAGCAGGACGCGAGAGCGTGGAAAGGCACACAATGACGGGATGGCTGGAAAGGATGGGACGGAAAAGGCGCCAGCTCCTGCTGGTGGCGGGAGGGTTGGTGGGCAGGACAGAGAGAAACACCAAAACGCGTCGGGGCGATACAAATGATGCAGGCGCGAAGGTGCGCGCGAAGCCAGCTGCCGAACCCGAGGGCGGGTGGTTGGGTGGTTGGTCGTGGCTGACGAGGGAAGCTTGAATGTGAAGTTGAGGAAGGAGGAACTTTTTTTCGCTCTCCGGCGGGCGAAAGAGATTCCTGGAAATGCGCAGATTGCCGATCGAAGCTCGACAATACTTAGCCTGTTCGGCATAATATGCCCCATCAAAGCTGTTGGCAGTGTGGGGCTCGCTGCTGTTGACTGATGACTAAGAAGGGAGAGGAGGGGAAGGGACAGAGAACAACGGAAGAAAGATCTTGCTGAGTCAGCTGTGCAGAACTTGGCCGTGTGCCTTGCTGGTGCCCGAAGCTCCCTGTCTAGTAGCGGTACGCGGCTAGCTTGTGCCTGGAGCTCTCCGCGCCAGTCGAGTGACGCCTGGAGTGCATTAGAGCAACCTCCACTAATTGTCGAGACCGCAGACTCGCGATAGGCAAAACCCCCCGGACTTTCATTGTCTCGAGCTGAGCCATTAAAGCCTTTTCATCTCTGCAACACTCGCTCGGCTGGCAGGACAGCCAATTCTCCATACCATGTCGCGCCGTTACGATTCGAGAGTATGCTCCTCTGCCTCTGGCCCTGTTCCCCCCCAGAAAGTCTTGACTCAGCTCGACGTCCTAACATGCCTCGCCCCAGACGACCATTTTCTCTCCCGAGGGCCGCCTTTACCAAGTCGAATACGCTCTCGAGGCTATATCACATGCTGGCACAGCGATCGGTATTCTCGCCAAGGACGGCATTGTCCTCGCTGCCGAGCGAAAGGTCACCTCAAAGTTGCTCGAACAAGATACATCAGCAGAGAAGCTCTATGTCCTCAATGAGTGAGATTAAGATCCCGAGCCTACTTTCTGGTCGTTGTGGACTCGGCTCATGACCTTTCTTAGCAATATGATCTGCGCCGTTGCCGGCATGACCGCCGACGCTAATATCCTCATCAACTACGCCCGCCAAGCTGCCCAGCGTTATCTCCTCACCTACAACGAAGACATTCCCTGCGAGCAGCTCGTCCGCCGCCTCTGCGATTTGAAGCAAGGATACACGCAGCACGGCGGTCTTCGACCGTTTGGCGTTTCGTTCATCTACGCCGGCTGGGATCCCAGAAGGCAATTTCAGCTGTATCTTAGCAACCCGTCGGGCAACTATGGTGGTTGGAAAGCTACCAGTGCTGGAGCCAACAACGCCAGTGCCCAGAGTCTGCTGAAACAGGATTACAAGGAAGATTGCACACTCAAGGAAGCCTGTGCTATGGCGGTCAAGGTGCTGAGCAAGACGATGGATTCGACCAAACTCAGCAGCGAGAAAAGTAAGTGCGAGACGTTGATGCGGTGTCTACTGGGAAGTGACTTGTCACTGACTGCCGGCTTCCAGTTGAGTTCGCCACGGTAGGGCAAACAGAGGAGGGCAAGATTTATCATCGGCTATGGAGCGCAGACGAGATCACGGCTTTGTTGAAGGAACATGACTTGGCAAAGAGCGAAGACGCTGAGGACAAATAAGCATCCGCTGGCGTGATAGAGCCGACGCTAGACTTGGACGCGGATCGCGTAGAAGCGGTTCTTGTAAAACATGGCACGCACGCACCGTCCGACGGGTATGATGGGGCGTACGTGGCTAGCAAACATGTATTGTACGGGTGATTCGAGCTCCCATCTTGGCTCCACATGCAATACAAATCCAGCTACGCTTGCTTCGACGCTTGCCTGCCAGGCAGGTAAGCTTTGCAATCCCTTGCTAGTCGCACGTGCTATATTCTATTTCGGTGCCATATCTTCCTTCACGCTCCCATCCTTGACAGTTCATACTGTTCGCCGGAACCCCCATCTTCCTCCTCGTCGCGTATCCTCCGCCAGGTAGCTGGCGATTCAGCTCCAGGGCGAGGATAGGGTTCATCGCAACGGGCACTAGACAGCCTGGGCCAATGCCTCCTGTAGCTCCAGTAGGCAATGCTCATGCCCAGTGCTGAGCCCACGCAGACGTCGTAGACATCATGCCGGTAGTCCTCGCAGCGGGAGATTGCAATCAGCGTCGCCGCAACGAGCGGCGACAGGCAGATCAGGGCACGGCCAAGGTCTCTACCGCCGACTGGATGGTGGAAGATGTGCAGCTGTCCGGCGAGGAACAGGCTCAAGAAACCCAGGCCGGCGAAAGCGAAGGACGAGTGGCCCGAGGGGAAGGATCGCCATCCGTCTTGAAGCTTGTGCGAGTTCGGCGTGGTGCAGACTTCAATGTTGACGAGGACATTGGGCTTGGTGTTCTGCGTAGGCTGACATCGATCCAACAGGTCCGGACGAGGTCTACCCACGGCGTTTTTGATGACATCGGTAAGAAAAGCCGTGAGAAGCATAGAAATAGAAAGAGAGAGATAGGTGACTTCGTGTTTGACGACGGAGGACCTGGTGATGGTGTTGTGCAGAATGAGGGTTCCGAGAGGAACTAAGATGGCGTAGACCAGTAACCAAACTGTGGCATATGAGCATCAAACACGTGCGGGTACCTGGAGTTGGCGCAACGTACAGAGAGATACTCTCTCATGAGTGGCATGTGGGAAAGCAATGCGCAAGTCGTTGATGAAGAACATGCGATGAAAAGGGGTGACGAAGAGAGCGAGCTTTCATGTTGGTCAGCGAGGTGACGAAGCAGAGGGCTATTGCGGTCGTACCACTATCCAGGCCCCAAGCAGGAGAAGGAAGCCGACATATTCAGGGGCATACGTTGTCTGCCATCTCGTCAGAACCGCAGCAACGATGGTGCGGCTCACAAGGATTTACTCGCCTGCCACGTCCGCCTTAGGAACGGCACAGGTCTCCAGGACACCATACCGTTGATAGACACGACAAGATTGCCCCGTCGATCATGGGCCCGACCGGTGAGCGAATGGGAGGAATCAGGCACAAGCTACTGGGAGCGATGATTCCCGACTGCGAACGCAATGGGAGCCGACGAGGGTGGTAAGGATGGTGGTGACGTGTGAAATCTTGGGGACGCACGGCTTATAGAGTGCGCGACTCGCGTGACAGCGGTTACCAGCAGATGATCCGGAGACGAGAACTGCACATAGACAGATTGCCCCTCTCAAGCAGTCTGCTTGATGATCGTACCATCTATTTTCTGAATACTAAAGTAGGTAGTTACCTCGGTCAAGGCACAGGCGATGCCTCGCGGGATTAGTAGCAGGAGATGACCATGTGTTCCTGCCTGGCCTACAGTTAGAGGCCGCCGGCCGGCCGCCTCAGCCCCACTACCGATTGACTGACTGCTCGTCAAGGTCGCAGTTCGGGATGGTAGCAGGCGCATCAACTCTGCAACAGCCATGCTCAAATCAACATACAAGCCATCGGCCGCCGCCGTGGCGCCTCTTCCCCCGGGATGGACGGAGCATACTGCGCCCACTGGCCACAAGTATTACTACAACGCCAGCACCGGCGAGTCGACATATCACCGGCCTGGCGTCCCTGCCGCTGCTCAAGAAACCGCGGCCCAGGGAGACCCCTCGCCGTACGCGCACCTCCCTTCCCTCGCCGACCCGAGAGCAGCAAACGCATTCCTCGCGCAAATTCGGCCCGCGGACTGTGTCAACAACCGGGGCGGACACGGTGGGCGAGGGAGAGGAGGCTTCGACAACAACAGACCAAAGCCGCAGCCCACGGACAAGCCGAGGAGGGTGGAAAAGATACCCGGTTGCGAGCCATGGATGCTGGTCTACACGAAATACTCGCGGCGTTTTGCCTACAACCCCGTCAAAAATGCGAGCTACTGGCGCATGCCCGAGAAGCTGATGGACGGCATCCTCGAGCTGGACAAGGCGCGGATACGAGGGAAAGCAGCAGGCGACGCAGAAAATGATCAGCAAAAGGAGGAGAAAACTCAGGAAACTAGCCCAAGGGATGATCTGGACAGCGACGAATATGAAGAGGTCGAAGTTGAGATGACTGATGACGAGGCGGCTGGCAACGATGATCCCGACGCCGAGCAGCCAGCAAAGCGACGGAAAACCGGAGAGCAGGAACAGCGAGCAAGCGATGGAGAAGAAGGCGACGAGGAAGAAGACGATGGCCCAGCCGCCATTGAATTCACTGAAGCCGACATTGCTGCACAATTACAAGCCATGGGCGAGGACTACGGCCTCGAGCCTGGCGACTACGACGACGGGAACGTGGACAGCTGGCCCGAAGGCACAGAGGGCGTGGACTTTTCCGAGCAGGATGCCAAGCTTCTCTTCAAGGACCTGCTCAACGACTACAACGTCAATCCCTACAGTCCATGGGAGAAGCTCATGGAAGAGGGCAAAATCGTCGAAGACGTACGTTACACGGCCCTCACTACGACTCGCGCCCGCAAAGAAATCTGGGACGAGTGGACGCGTGAGAAGATTGCGCATCTCAAGGAACAGAGGGCCAAGCAGGAGAGGAAGGACCCCAAGGTGGCGTACATGGCCTTTTTGCAGCAAAAGGCCACACCGAAGCTGTACTGGCCAGAGTTTAAGAGGAAGTACAGGAAGGAGGAGCCCCTGAAGGACATGAAGATGTCAGACAAGGATCGCGAAAAGGCATACCGCGAGCACATCTCGCGGTTGAAGCTGCCCCAGGCAACGCTCAAATCCGACCTCACAGCACTGCTGAAAGCCCAGTCGGTTCAGGTGCTTAACAGAAAGACGTCGGTGGAAAACCTCCCGGCACAGATCCTCACGGATATGCGGTTCATTTCGCTGGACCCGACGGTTCGCGATCCCCTGATTGAGGCGTACATCCAGACGCTGCCCGCACCGCGCGAGGGCGAGGACGCGCCAGGGGAGGAGGGCGCGGAGCAGGCGAAAGCGAGAGAGGCGCGGGCGAAGAGGGAGAGAGCGCTGGAGGACAGAAACCGGGCTGTGGAGGAAGGCAAAATGCGTCGCGAGAAGGAGCTGGCGCTGAGCAAGGCGCGGCTGAGAGAGGAGGAGAGGGCGCTGGACGCAGCCATGAGGGTGGGCAAGAGGGGCTTGCAGAGCCAGTTGGCCGGGGACGGAGCCGGACCATGACGAGCCGGACCATGCGAGCCGTACTTGAGATGAGCGATTGCGAGCCGAATGTTCCGACGAGATGCGCTGTTGATGGACACCGCGGTTGGTCTCCGGCGGCCCTACCGGGGTTGGCTGCCGCCGGCTGGCCTCGCTGCGCTCGAACTGGAGCCAGGATATACAATCCGAGTCCAGAGTGGTGGCGTACACGAAACCATGGTGTGCGTACAGCCACGATAGGTCTTGTGAGCGCGTGCCCATGGGCCCGATATTATGCGGCAGATGCCCTCGAGCGCGGCGAGGCCAGCACGCGGCAGCGGCCCCCGGTCGAGCCGTCGGAGGCATCACAGTGGAAGCAGACAGCAGAATCTGCTACGATGTGAAAACTACCATACGCATTGTGAAAAACTGCCGCGTTGTGAAAAATACCACGTTATGACAACCACCATTTTGCGAAGACTGTCATGTTGTGAAAACTACGATATGGTAAAGACTGCTGCTGCATTGTGAGGACCGTGACATTGTGGAAATCGCTGTATTATTAGGCCCACGACATTGTGAAACTACAACATTACGAGAACTACCATTTTGTGAGGACTACGATATCATGAGAACTGCTACCTCGCGAGGATTGCACTGTGAAAAATGCTACATTGTTAGTACTACAACATTGTGAAAACCACGACCTTGTGAGAGGTAGTAGATTATGCGGCCTATGACATTGTTGAAACTGCCATGTTACTAGGCCTACGAGATTTTGAAAACTGCCGTTCATGAGGCCTACGGCCTTGTGAAAACTGCCATATTATTATGACTACAAGATTGTAAAGACCACAATCTTGGGAAAACTGCTATACTATGAGCATTACAACATGTGAAGACTGCTATATTATTAATACTATAACACTGTGAAACTACGACCTTGTGAACACTAGTAAACTCTGACGTCTCTGACATTGTGAAAACTGCTATATTATTAAGAGTATGAGATTGTGAAAAACACACTCGTTGAGACTGCGAATTTATGAGGACCATGCCATTATCAGAACTGTCATATTAGTCAGACTATAAGATTGTGAAAACTACGACCTCGTGAGAACTGCTACATTATCGGGTCGTGACATTGCGCTGGCCACAGTATTGTGAAAACTGCCATAGCGTGAATGGTGGTACATTGTGAAACCTACCACACTGTGAAGGGTGCTACGTTGTGAAAGGTGCTACGATGTCAAGACTGCCACATTGCGAACGGCGCTACATTGTGAAAAACAGCTACACCGAATGGAGATTGATCTGCTATGGTGACACTTGGAAGGCAGCGAGGCCAGCCCGCGGCAGCGAACCCCTAGGGCCACCGGAGGCATCACAGCAAACCAATTATTACCCGTTCCAGCAAACTTTGCAAAGTTGTCAAGAGGGAGGAACGCGCGCGCTGTGAAGCGCAGCCGCCTCAAACTTGGCGCGATTATGCCTCATTCCCGCGTCTTGTGTTTTGTCACGGGCAGCTGCCCACCATAACGCGCCAGCAGCGTGGGATGCAGAGAAAACCCAGGGGCAGGCCTTTAGGACAATCTGCGCACCAGGTGAAGAAGACAGAACATCCACATCGATCACTCTTCATAGTCTATTCTCGTCAAGCAAGCCCACGGCCGAGGGGAGCTGGGTCCAAGAGCCCGTCAAGTAGCGTTTCTGCCCGAGCATGTGAAACCTCATGTGAGAATATTGGGAGCCCATCAGGCACTTTCTGTGACACGTCGGCACATGGGAGACTTCCCGCGACCAGTGACAAACCAAGCCAGCACGCGATCCTAACCGTCTGCTATCCGCCGTAGCTCAGCACATCCAGCCGCAAGCACCGCTCAGCGCTCGTCACCAAAGAACGTGTCCGCGCGTGCCCGCATCTCGCGCGCCCACCGCGCAATCTCGTTCGCGCCCAAGACCCCCTCATCCGTGACATAGCAGTCGACCAGCTCGCGCGGTACCCACTCAAAGTACACGTTACGCACCTGAACACCATCGCTGCCGCTGCCGCTGCTGCCGCTGGATGAACGAGATGAATGTGTCGCCAATGGGACGCGGAGAAATGTCCGCAGCTGGCTGTGCTGCAGGACTGGGCGATGTCGACGAGCGCCGTTGCAGATGATGTAGCTGCTGAACAATAGCGCTCAGGATCGAGGCGCCCATGCTCTCGCGCCCATCCTTCTACAGATACCATCCCGCCATCCTCACAAGTCTCCGCCGCTCCTCGTCGTCCCACGGCTCGTCCGCAAGACAGTCGACGGTGAGGGAATGTGCCTCCCGCCATGGCCGCCAACTCCCGCGCACCACTAGCGTGGTCTTCCCTTGAGCTGGTGAATCCCACTGTTCAGGAGGCGTGCCGCCGTCAGCCCGACAGCACTGCCTCCTCCTCCGCCGCCGCCAGTCGCACTCTCACAGCCCAGGAGCATCATCTCGAACCAGACCCTATCCAAGCTATCGCGCAGTCTCGGCACATAGTCGTCTTCCGGGGGGAGCGCCTTTCCCAGCAAGGGCAGTCCCGGACACGGGCGCTCGAACCAGCCATACCCTTCGTGCTCCCAATTCAGCTGGACCCCATCATCATCATCAGTGTCATTTTTGTCGCCAGCGGTAGAGGAAGCAGAAGACGGCGGACGCTGCAGCAGCTCAAAAGCAAATTGATACACGGTTCACTCCCCCCCACCTCATCTACAAATGAATACGGCTTTCCGCGGCGGTACAGCCGGAGAGACGAGGCATCCGGGCCCGTCTCCACGTGTATCTCGCGCCACGCCGCGTCGAGGGCGAGTCGTCTGTGCTGCTGTCTACGCTGCCGGACACAGGCGCATATCTGTGCTCTTCCAACAGACGTTAACCATTTTCAAATGCTACATAAAAAGGGTGACCTCATGGGTCCGCTCAAGTTTGAGCTGGCCAGAGCAAGCATGGCCTATTGCCGCGAGGAGGGTGAGGTGTTCGTTTTTGTGTGTTCAAGATTACGGATACAAGGGACTTACGGATATGTTCTGACCTGGCCGCCGCGTTTGAAAAGCGCTAGTTGTGGCCGTGTAGTCATTTCGTGGGCAGCGGCATAGGCAGGAGGGAGCTTGAGGAGGAAGCAGGCCGCGACGGAGCCCTTCGTCAATTCAACCATGGTTCGCAGGGGGAAAAGAAGAAGGAAAAAGGCGGGGAGAAAGGAAGAAGAGAGAATGAAGAAAAAAAAATCGGGACAAAAGATGAGCAAGTCGAAGAAAAAAACAGTGATGCGAATGAGAATCAGTGGCAGGTTTGCGGGTGCAAAGAAGAGAGGAGAAAGAGTTGCGAATAGTTGAGGAGGCCGAGCACATGCGTTCTGGCACGTGGGTCAGTCTGACGCCTTGTGCAGATTGCTGCTGCCCCCAACACAACGTTTCTGGCTTTTGAAAAAGGAGAGCAAGCTACCTCGTGCCTTTCCGCCGGGAATAAATGGCAGCTCAACAACAAATCAGCCGTTTCCCTCGCTCTAGCTATCATGGCCCATTAAGGTATTGCAATAAATGTGTTTGAATCCTGACCCGCCCGACATGCACCCGCTTCATTCACGTCCTTCGTCACTCATTCATCGCCAAAAGTATTGTAAAGCGGCCAATCGTCTCCCATCCATGTCACAAGCTCGTCAAACAGCACGGGATCATTCCCTATGGACATTGGCGGAGGGCCCGTCTGCTGCGGTCCGCCGATGTTCGGCGCTGAAGACGGAGCAGCCGAGCACGACGACGACCCCATGGTTGGTGGCAAGTCTCGGTCCGTGGGCGTCAACAGCCTCTCCACGAGAGACTGCAGCTCCCGCAGAGTTTCTGCGCAACTCTGCCCGTCCGTATTGCCTTTGCTGCTGGCCTCCACCATCGTCTCGATCCCGTACTCAACGTCGCCGAGAGCCGCTATGGCGTCGTCCTGCGTCGAGCCCTCCGCAAATACCAGGGGTCGCAGGATCAGACAGACGGCGGCGTGAAAGACAAAGTGCAGTCCCGCGTGGAGCGTCTTGCGGTGGCCGTTGAGCGTCGATAGGTGCCTCGCCAGAGCCATGTTGCGCAGCGCAGCCGCGATGCAATACTGAACCTCTTCAGTTTGGGAATTCGAATCCGTCACTGGAATTTGCGACATCAGACGATCAGCGACGGCTCTTTTGACGGCAGATAGGAACGTTGGTCGAATCGCCACGATCAGCAGCTGGTTATATCTCATGTGCAGCAGACAGGCCGCCGGATCGTTGCTGAGACCATCCGAAAGCTGTAAAGTCGGTGGCAATGCCGACTGCCACTGCTCCAGCTGCCAGATGGCGCCGTGCGGATGTCGAACTCCTGTCTCCGCCTTTCCTACACAGTATGTGTTACCGACAACGTGGCCCGAGATGCGTGAGAGCTCCACGTGGGCTCTTAGTCCTGTCGCCGGCGGCATGACTCTAAGTATCAACGATTAGCCGTGCCTTTCCAGTCTCACGCGACAATACAATCAGGTCGGCGCTTACGCATCATCTGCTGGCATAGGTAGCTGGATGGCTTCATCCATCATGCTGGGAGGACGCCCGGTGAGGCAGCTCAACCATCGATCGAGACAGTACACTGACCAAAAAATCCGCTTCCCTCGCTCGTCGACCCAGCCACGGTGGGCTCCGAGCATGATGCTGATGTGCATGGCAGCAGTGACGTACATGTAGGCTGCGTCGCAACGGTTGGTCTCCAGGAGGTAAAAGCTCATCATCCCTAGAGAGGCAACATCGCCAATGGTTCGACGCGCAATCTCCAACGGATTTCCCAGGAGCGTAGCAGCTCGGGCATAGTACGGCTCGCTCAGTGACGGACGAGTTTCTGAGCTCAGAGGCTGCTGCGTTGAAGTGCTCTGGCAGGCCACCGCGAGAGCAGCATGGTAAAAGGCCAGGTGACGGTAGGCGCTGAGGTCTACGTCGGGTGACGGCAATTCTGGTGGTCGCACGGGAAGCAAGCCCAGATCCCCCCACCAGTAGATACCTCCGCTGGGCCACTGGCCGCCTCCGTCTTGAATGAAGTGTCGCAGCTCGGACAGCACTGCGCTCATTGTGCTGTCCGGAGGCAGCCACAGGGGATTCACCGGATGGTTGAGAGGGCGCTGATCGTCGACCGTGAAGTTGCCCAAGCTGGACAAGAACTGACTTTGCTCAATAGTGGACGGCCGATCTTGAGGCGAGGTAGGTAGGGCCGAGCCCATCAGCTCCTTGAGATGGTCGAGAAACGTGGCGCCTGCCGTCTCCCCGAGGTACCTCCCCATCCCCTCGGAATCCTGAAGCAAGCGTCCAGGACTGAGGATCTGTTCGTCGTCTAGCGGTTCTGTCTTGATGATGGAAGAGCGGGAGGACGAGGCCGCCGCTGCCGACGGCTGACTGTGAGGTGTGCTGGTGGTCATGGGACATGACTGGATGGTGCCGGCAAAAGGGCTGGTCGACGATGTTGATTCGGGGCTGGCCGCATGATGGAGGAGCTCCTGGCGCCTGTTTGGGTCTGCAACAGCATCCTGCAGAGCTTTCTCGTACACCTCGACTTTCTTCCTCAGGTCGTCTAGTTCGGCGCGAGGGACCGACACCTTCTCGACGACTGATGGGTAGACGCAGTCGCGAGCCGTTGAGGTGCATTGACTACAAGGGCGCTCGCCGGAGCACTTGATGCGGCGAATGTTGCAGCTGTTGCACCTAACGGCATGTCCAAGGAAGAGGGACTCAATTAGCTTCCATATTCGTGCTACGTGCTCATGTGGGCTTTTCGGGGCTTAATTCGGATTCTCTTGAACCCCCACCTGTTCAGGTCGAACATCATTGGGCTCCTTTTTTTTTTTCCCCCTCCCATTGCTTTGTCTCCTTTCCCCCTCCGCCCACTGAACACGTTCGTGACCAGGGTGAGTGATGACAATTTTCAAGGGGCGTCGAACTTACGCTGTGGCTACGCGTTTTCGGTTCTCCGGAGCTACCTTGTGCCGCCGAGGGTTGACAGGTAGTCTCTGGGCAGGCCTTCGGTCGCCACTTTCAAGCTGCATCTTCCCAGGGGCAGGGGGTAAGAAGGTAAAGGGAGGGTTCTGATGAAGGATTACGGAGTGTGAAACCTCTCGAGTCTCCAGCGTAGATGTCAGGAGAATAATGAGAAGGGTTGTGCCCTTCAGTGAAATGTGAGAATATGTTTCGTGGAGGCCACGCAAAAGTGAAAGTAGTGAGAGAGGCCTAGATATGTATATTGCTCGTCGCAAACGCGACGGGCAGCAGCTCCAGCGAAGGTATGGACAGGAGGGCCACAGAAAGGCATGAGGAACGTGAACGTGAATGCTGTTGCAGTCGAGCGTGACAGGTCCTGGGCCGGCAATATGGACAGACTGAGTGCCGGATTGGAGAAGAAATAGACAGGGACTGAGGGCACACCTATACAATCGCAATAAGCCGATGAAGGGCAAGATGTGACTACATCCACCATCCCTATAGGCAGGTGGCCCCCACTGCTTGGAGGTCAGTCCCAGCTACGGTCAATGGAAAGGGAATGGATGGACGAGGATCAGAAGAGGAAGTCAACATCGGCAATCGTGGTGAGAATGACGAGGCAAAGATGACAGGCCCTACGTCGGCAATCGTCAGAGGATGCGTGCCCAAGGAGCATCTCGGGACGGACGAGAATGCAAACTGTGACGAGTAAGCCTCGTAGGGCTGCACGCACGCACGCACGCACACGCGCACACGCACATACGCCAGCCGAGGTCTGGCCTGGCACAGGAGACGGGTGCCTCGACCTTTGTTCTAGGAAAATGGGCGGAGAATAGAGGATGGGTTCAAGACAGGAAGGGGGGAAGGGGAGGGGTGGCGTGGTGGGATGAGGACGCAACGCCGACGTTGACG
>JAPFUF010000359.1:0-12202 GCA_030780645.1 Aschersonia sp. MBC 508 | reverse complement strand
GTTCCCGGGGAGAGGCGGCCCTCCTTCGAATGTCAGGAACGCCAACGCACTCGATATTCGTAGAACTTGGTGTCCGCCGTCGCGCCTACTGCAGATAGACGCAAGAATCGCTCGCGTGAACAGACTTTTTTTCCCACTGCCAATTCAAATAGTCGACCGACCGAATTGGACTTTTTTCTCGTACAATGTGTAATTAATTACAGTAGGTGCTCGACTTGCTGTGAATCCCTGTGAATATCACTCCTTGAACGACGGAAGGATGGAGTGCCAAGCACACAAATAACAGTGCGCAACATGTAGCTTTTGACTCTTCGTCATATCGGCGCAAAGCTCAATGGTTCATGGACTTGTCTTGGCCGGTTCATGCTTAAACGCCTGAGAATTCAGGGACAATCTCCAAGTACAAACCCCAAGATAATACAATACTACTAAATACTACATAAGGTATGCCAAAGATTGGTGGTGGTATACAAAGTGATAGGTAGAAATGTAAATTTCCCGATAGCCGCATCCCATGGTTAGTTCTTCTTTCCTTTTGCCCGCTTATCCCAGCATGCTTACATGACGTGCTACTTTGAAGCGAAAAAAATGCGTCTCATGACCCCTACAAACGCCGAACCACGCTGCTCCTGAACGCCCCAAGTTGAATCCCGCATGAAATGGAATTATGCAGAGAAAGCCGTCTCTGGCACGAGCAAGCAAATGCTCTTCATCGGGCCCGGCTCACCAACGGCTCCGGCATCCCCTTCGAAGGCAGCCGGAAGGGCTGCTCTCCAAACGTCGGGCGACGCATGGGCAGAGGAGGCATTGGATGATGCTGAGCATCGTTCGGATTGAACCGCCGCTGCGAAGCCGTTGACTTGCTGCGCATGCGCTGCGAACCTGGCGGGGGTGGTGGAGGGACAGGAGGAGCACCAGCGGGGGGACCGCCGCTCGGTGGTGGAGGGGCGCCTCGACGAGATGCATTTCGCCTCACGGCGCCATCCCGTGTCGCGTCTCTGGCGGCTCCGCCAGTCGCAAAGTTGATGAGCGGCTGGCCATGTGCTGACCTCACACCAGGGTTGGGTCCATTCTGGAAACGTGGGGGCTCGGGGAAATCCTTTGGGAAACTGAGCAAAGGTGCGGGATGCCTCTCCCGGCGAGCGGCTCCGGTGGATGAGCCTGCGTCCGCGGTCATTGGTCTGCGTTGCTGGGCTTGCATGGATTGGTTTCGAATACGAGCCGAGTGCTCCGCAGCCGAGGGGAACCACGACTTGGCTTCAGTCCCCTTCTCTCCCTGCTCCGCGTCGTTGGACATGTCAGACGAATCTGACGAGCACTTGGCCAGGCCGCCATTCAGAAGCGAGGGCGCCCCAGTGAACGGCCCCTCGAGCGTCTGCCCGTTGCCGGCGGCCGCCTTGGAGGACAAAACTTCGGCCTGCCTGCGCTTCTCATTGTAGGCGTCGCCCAGTAGTCCACCGGCGGAAAACTCTGTTTCGCTCTCCATCACGGTTCGGGGCATCTCCAAAGCGGACGGCGCAAGCGGTCTCTTGGCAGAGTTCGAACCCCCGTCGGCAGCCTTGTATCCACTGGTTGCGGATTTTTTGGCCTTGGCGTCCTCGAGAACGATCTTGCTTACACGGAACTGATCAACATTCATTAGGGGTTCGGCGGCGACTTCTGACGCTGCACCAGAAGACAACTCCTTCGACTTGCTATCCTGCGGGCCGTTCTTCGGATTCGAGGTGCTCGACTCGGCATCAAGTACCAAGCGAGGCGGTTTGCTTTTCCTTTCGAGATCGACCATGCGATTCACCAGATACCAACTCCTCCAGCCGTGGACCTTGTCATGAAAGCAGGTCGCCTGTTGTTCGTCTTCAGTCGAGAAGAAATGGACAAAGTTTTCCCCGTTTGGGAAGACCACCGTCTTTTGCTGGCTCTTGATGGCATAGCAAAACCTCTTGGGCGGCTTCAGATTACGTCGCATTTCGCTTTCCTTGGGGCAATAGATGTCGAAGTCGGTCAGATGGCACAAAATTGTGCTTTCCTTGTCAGACGGCTGCGCGCCGGCCGACTTGGCAGCGAAGATTTGGCCATTTTCCAACAACGTCACCCAGCGTTTATTCCACTTGCCGGGTTTGGCCGAATGAAACATCTGGATTGAGAAGCCGGTAGGTGGCTCTTCGGAGCGGGGTGCGGACTCGAGCTCGAGGTCAGGGTGGCCACTAGAGGAATCACTCGACATGATGAGCAGGGAATTCTGCTGGTCTCTGTCCCAAGAATTCATTACATCGCGAATCCGCTCATATCGGCGGAGGCGACGCTCCAGGCCGAGAACAAAGTAACACTCAACGATGACACACGTCGCCGGGGTCAGATGGTGTCTCGTCATGCCGGCTGCCGCTGTGAGTATATCGATTGGAGACGTGTCTGTCGTAACAGGCAGATTGATTGTCGATGTGAAGCATCGCACAATCACGCGCTGACACAATGACCAAGTTAGCTCGGGGCCGGACGGCAGTCAGCATAGGCTCGAGGCAGCGACTCACCCTTTCTCCTCCATTACTAGCCGACAGCGGCGCATCTGTCTGCGGGACGATGCCCTTCCCTCCTGCTTCAATGAAGTTCATCTTCGTGACAACCAGACCAGGCGATGTCGGGGGATCCTCCAGACTACTGTCACGACTATAGTGGCTGAGGGCCGGTGAAAAGATGGCAGATACGGTGGTGCTTGGGGTGCTTGGCTGGCTGCTGTTGGAAGTTGCCGTGGTTCGCTTGGATCTCGAAAAGAAGGAAAGCTTCTCGAGGATCTGTCGCTTGGGCTTTGGAGGGGGGGTGACAAGCTGGGCCTGGAGTCGTGCGAGGTCGAGCTTTTTCTGTTCGGCGAGAATCCGATCAGTCTCTGCCTCGAGGCGCGCGATCTCATCTGCTAATTGTTCGCCCAGACCCTCGCTATTGATCCTGCGCTGCCGCTCGGATTGTTGTTGTTCCAAGTCGGGTCCTTGCTCCCGCTCCTGCGACGGCTCGGGCGGCGGCGGCGGCGGCGGGTGCGGCTGCAGCTGCTGCTGTTCTTCACGCTCAATCTCCGTCCCTTCAACGGCATCGGAACAGGCCTCGATTCCAGCGTCGCGCACCGTCTCGGACGCGTCCGGGTCAGGGGTATTTGTTGGTTGTCGATCACCGTTGTGGCTGCCGCCTTCATGTTGGTCGCCATGCGGCTGCGGGACCCCACATTGTTTATTGTTTTGATTGGCGGACCGGTTAATGCTGCCAAGGGATTTCCATGACGGGTTCGGGTGGCTAAACATGGGTGATTTGAGATTCTCCAGGATCTTGAGACTCGACTGAGCTGCAACGTTGATCGGTTTGGGGCTCAAGACCTTGAGAGGTTTCACGGTCATCACTGGCATCGCAGGCATTGCTGGTACGGCTGGAACCTCGGGTGGCACTTCCTTGGGTCGCATTGTCGGGTGGCAGCTGTTGACGCTTTTTGATCGAGATCTTGGCGAGCCAGAGCTGCTTTGGCCTGGATCCTCGGGGCCTGACTCGCCCTCACGGCGTCGCTGTTCGCGCCAGATGTCAAACTCACGGGGCGACGAGACGCTTTTGCCCCGGAGCGAACGGTAGCGAGAAAAGATTTGCGGAGGCGGCGGTGGCACAGCCTCAATTGGCCCGAATTCTCTTGCCATTGCGTCGTGTGCCATCTCGACGAGATGTCGATCGGGGTTCATGTAACGACCGTCACGATCCCCTTGTCGGCCAGCTCTCAAGTCGATGTAAGCGCTGCTGTTTATCGTGTCAAGGACGGATAATATCCTTGGTCAATTCGATCCGTCTGCTCGTCGCTCTTGACGTCAGAAGGTCGTTGAGTGATGGGTTGCTGCTGTTGACTGCGTATCCAAGATCAGGTGCAAAGGCAATATGCGGACAAAGGAGAATGTACGTGGAAAACGTCCGTATGAAGCTGCGTGAAAGCCAATTCGCCGCTCCAAAAACTCGGGCACGTGAAGGAATGACTGAACGCTGAGAAATGCGCTATGAATGGATTTGGATCATGACGTTGATAGACAAAGAAGGTTTTGCGAGCGAGAATCAGGGCATTCGGGAGAAAGATGGAAAAACAAACAGAGACAGAGTCAGGTGGTCAGGATGAAGGCAGGCGAGGAAGAAGGCTGAAGCTGGGCCAGATGGTATTCTGCGTGTCAGGCCAAGGACATACCGTCCACCTTTCTTCGGCTACGACGCGCGCAATTCCGTGCCTATTAACCTCTTATCGCGCTGCCCGCGAGTGTGCTTATTTTGAGCTCGCCCAAGAGCACGCATGTTCGCACTATTGAGCGTGTGCCTCTTGCATGCCTCAGTTCGCTCGTGGTACACAAAGATGTGCACACATACGTACAGCTGCTGTGTGTGCTTACCTCCCCTGCGCGTTTCCTGCACCGTGTCTCAACATCCGTACGAGAACTGTCATTCCAACCCGTGGTTTTTCTACCCCCCCTGCTTGTGTCTGCATGTCTTGGGCCCAAGGTCTAATTTCCGCGATGTTAGTGGCGGCGAACAACGGGAACCAGAGACAAGTTTCTGAATCAAGCTTCCCTTTTCTGGGCAAGACTGAGTCCCTGGTCACAGCCCACACGTCTGGCGATCGAGAGGTGACGAGGCAGGCAGCAACATATGTATGTATTGCGATGTACGCAGCAAATGCAGACATATCGTCCAGTACAACCAGATGTACTCGAACGAGACGCCAGCCTCTGTTCGTCCACAGTTTTCTCTTCTTTCTATAGGCATTGTCATGATGTGAAGAACTCCTCAAATGTACTTTTATCCGAGTGTGCGCAGAAAACGGGGCCCAGACATTTGGCAACTCGTTGGCTTTCCTTTCCTTTCCTATTTTTTTCTTTCCCTTTCTCAAATGATCGCCTTCAGATCGCTGTCACCTCTGTACCTTGCTTTTTGTGATGAAGAGAAGTGAGCGGCTTGGCTTTGTATAACGGTAATGACATTCGGACTCGATACCTGGCACTCGCTACTGCACCGCATCGAACAATGTGTTCAGCGCGCCCTACCAGTGTCGACAAACTGGGGTCATGTGAATAGACTCATGCAAGGTCGTCTTGTGGAGACGCAATTGTCCGCACGCAATAAATCCACTGCTGGCAGGACAACAATCAGCCATTGCATCATGATTCATGGAGAACCCCTGAATCGTCATTTCCCTTCTTCATTATAGGGATGACCCCAGCGTTGTCATCGTAGCCTGGCAGAGGGCGATTGCCGTTAAATTAAATCTCATTTGTGCCCTTTTCCCGAGAAGCAGGCAACGACAAGGGTTTGACGTCGAGGATAAGCTGCCAATTTAGAATCCTTCGCGCTGAGTGATCGACAAGCTGGAAACAAGATGAAGCATTGCCGTGTCGAATCGTCGTTTTTTTTTTTTTTTGGCCCTTCCCGCAAGGTCACCTCTGTCGACCGGAGCCCGTGTGCGCATGGTGTTTCCTTTCTCATTCTCACTTAATTTACCCTCCCAAAGAACAGGTCATCGAGAGGCGCAGGTGGCGCCTGCTCTGTCGCTACATACATGCTCTCCCGTCCGAAGTTGGCAAGGCAAGAGCCTGTTCTTTGCCCCCCACTGCCAAGAGATAGCCAGGGATGGAAGCCACCCCACTCTCCTGTCAGGTTCTATGTTGTAGTGTAAGTCCCATAGAACGCGGACGCGCAGGAACGGGTTTCTGAACGCGCGCAGCGGCAGCTAGACCCGATTCGGCTTTGAATTGAAGGCTTCGGCACTGCCGTGCAAAGGGCGCCCTACCGGCTCTTGTTCGACAGAAAAGCCAGCAGGTCGGCGAATACCAGCCTCCATTGACAATGCAGTGAGTGCTCTGAGGGGGAAACAGGCAGATCCGATAACGAATTGTGAATCCAACTTGGACAGACTGTCCGTTTCTGGGATCCGTAAATGGCTAATACAATGGGAGCGGGCGATCCGGGGCGCTAGTGGTGATGAAATGTGCTACTGCTGGACGCTGTCGATGTATTACTGTCCGTCGTACAGCAGCTGCGGCCTGGGGGCTCAGGAGGCGTTGTTGTATGTGTGCTAGCCCAGGAACCTCGGCCTCGCAGCGGATCCATCAAATCTTCAGCGAGACACTCACGCCTCTGTCACTTCCCTCCACCTGATGCTGTCCACGCCCAGCTCAGTCAGTGAATGTCGAGGCCGGGGTCAATGAGCGCAGTGACAGCAATCACCTCGTACATAATTATCCTGTCAAGTTTTCATGTTATCACACCAAGGCTAGACGCTGGACGGTGTCGTACCCTTGGATGTGACCGATTTCGTGAAATGAGAAGTCTGTCTTCTGCAACAAACCGTACATCGACGGAAAAAGCTGTCGACATTGAACGTGTACGCAATATCAAGGGCTATGGATTTGCCCCCCGCATCACCTCTTCGCCCAAAGGCGACGTCCATTCACTTGACGAATGCGCCCAATTCCCGTCGCCACCACTCAACAAAATCGCACGTGGAAATGTCAATGCCCAAATTCTTCAGCGCTGACGTACTCAGGTGACAGTCAAACGGTCGCTGTACTGGGGCATTGGGATCGTTGCCTTCCGTATTGGCCACAATGCTGGTCGTTTCCAGCCCCATGATTTTCCCCAGCAGTTGGCAAATCTCGTACTTGGTCATCTTGTCCTCACTCGAGAATTGAAGTATCGAGGGAAGCACGTGCTGTGCCTTGTTCGCAAACGCTTCCAAATACTTGATGGAGATGGCTGAATTGCACTCGTCAGCGTCGCTGTTCCAAAGGGGGGTTGGAGAGCGTTTCGGCGTGGTCGGTTCCATGTCATGAAGGGGACAGAAGACGAGTGGCTGGTGGAGGACAGCAGCAGCAGGAGGAGGAGGAGGAGGAGGAGGAGGCAGTTTCAGCCGTGTTACCCGAAGGGCGGAGGGAAGGGCCACAGTCCGTATAGCATTGCTGTGTTACATACCTCGACAAACTCGACCGACATCTTTGGTGTTGGTGGGGTACCGGAGTGCCCAGTGGTCCATCTGGATCCGTGTTCCCTCAGTCTGGGCCTTCCAGACTGATTCCAACAGGACGTTTACGGCACTTTCGGCAGGTGTTTCAGCATGGCCGTACAAGACAGGAACCCGTAGGACGACGGCCAACCCAGGTCTATCAAGCGTGGCGGCTACCTGCAATACAGCGCGTTCCCCATCAAGCTTGGTTTGGCCGTACAAATTCGTCGGTCTCGGCTCTGCATCTGCCTCGTATGGGGCCTCTCCCGGTATGCCGGGGAAAACGTAGTCTGTGGAGATGTAGATGAGGAGAATGTTCCGGGAAAGTGCCGCCTGGGCAAGCCGTCTACTCGCTGCAATATTGAGGGACTGAGCTGCGCTGGGGTCCTTGTCCACCTTGTCTGGAAACCTCTGGGCGGCCGCTGCCTAGCGTCTCAGTCCAGAGTGCGCTATTCGAATCGTCGAAGCAGCACGACTTACAGTGAATTATGACATCTGGTCTTTGGGTACAACTGAGGTCAGCAACCAATCGAGATCATCTGTACATGACAATGTACGCACCTTATTTCATCCAATAGCGTCTCGAGCTTCTTTGTGTCTTCCGACTGGAGATCCAGCTTCGCGAGGTCGATGCCATCTGCCCTCGCGTAGGCCGCCCCCTTGACATACCACCCCGGGCTGTCGCGAAAGGTAGACGTGATCTCGCGGCCAAGCAGCCCTGTTGCACCAGTAACGAGTGCCCTTCGCGGGGTAGCAGACGACATGTTGATTCTCAATGTCTCGCAGCCCCCTTCCGTGTTGTTTTTTTATTGGCCCTTTATTGCCGGCTTGGCGAGATCTTGGATTCGGGCAAGTTGGTGGGGTGAATGGAAACGGGGAAGTTACGTGGAACGGTAGCTCCCGCGAGCTTGTTTGCCTCCGTTTGCGTCCTTTCGAGGATGCTGTCCAGTCCAAAGCTCACTGGAAGTGGCAGACAATGGTGCTCAACGGCTTGAGTGCGCCAATGCGGGGTTATTAATGCAACAATTTTCTGATCTGTAACCTCTCCCCAGTATGTGGCTTGTGCGTCATACTTGTTTGACTTGCAGAACTTCGCCGGCCCGCGCACTTCAACAGGCGCTTCGACAGCCTCAGATGCGGCAGCACATTCGAAAAGGTGGAAACATTACCAAGAGATGGCAAGCAGCGAGGACACATTGTCTCTACTCAAGAGTCATGGAAACAGGTTGCAAACTATACGTACTTTGCCGATTTGCTTCACAGGGAAGGAGCGAGAGTCTAGACCTTTCATTTCCAGCCATATAGGGTAGTGCAGCCATACGATCGCTCCACCACGAGAATCTCACCAGAAAAAGCTGGGCCAAATATCCACAGCGCTGCTTCTGCCGCAAACTGTCACCCAAATTGACGTCAACAACATGCCGCCTACCAAGCGCATGACGGCCAATCCAGCGCGGCCGGCTCGCCACCGCGCTGGTAGGCCTGGTGGTCACGCGTCTTCCGATTCAGAAGATAGCGAGAGCGACGCGGAAACTCCAGGAGCAGCAGCGGCAGCAGCAGCACCACCTCGGCCACCACCCAAAGCTCGAAGCGCAGCCCGAATCAGCAGCAAAGTCGACGTACAGGCGCAAAGACTGGAAGCGCAACGACAAGCAGAGCAACTCGCCGCCGCCGAAGGTTTTGTCACCGAAGAGGAGGAAGACGATGACAAGGATTCTTCCGCCTCATCTTCGGAAGAAGGAGAAAGTAGCAGCGAATCTTCCTCAGAGGACGAAGCCCCGCGCAGGCTCATGCTCCGACCGAAGTTCATCCCAAAAGCACAACGCGGCAAGACCGCAGCACAACAGGCGCAGATGGACGAAGAGGAAGAAGCAAAAAGGGAAGCGGCGCGGAGAAAAGCCGCGGCCGACGAGCTCGTGGAGGAGCAGATCCGGAAAGACCTCGCCGCGCGAGCCGCCGGAAAGAAACACTGGGACGACGACGAGAACTCGTCTTCGGACGTGGACACGACCGACGGGCTGGACGAGGCCGCCGAGGAAGCCGCGTGGCGAGTGCGCGAGCTGAAGCGGCTCAAGCGTGCGCGCGCAGCCATCGAGGAGCGCGAGAGGGAGCTCGCCGAGGTGGAGCGCCGGCGGAACCTCACGGAGGAAGAGAGACGGGCGGAAGACGAGGCGTACATTGCGCAGCAGCGCGAGGAAAAAGACAGCAGGGGCCAGATGTCGTACATGCAAAAGTACTTTCACAAGGGGGCGTTTTTCCAGGAGGAGGCCGAGAAGGCGGGCCTGCTGCAACGTGATATCATGGGGACGCGCATCGCCGACGACGTGCGGAACAGAGAGGCCCTGCCCGAGTATCTGCAGCGCAGGGACATGAGCAAGCTGGGCAAGAAGGGGGCGACAAAATACCGGGATATGCGGTCGGAGGATACTGGGCGCTGGGGCCAGTTCGACGACGCGAACCGGAGACAACATCGCGGCGGCGGCGGAGACGACAGGTTTCGTCCAGACGATGACAGGTTCCGACCCGACGAGAGGGATGCGAAAGGCGCAAATGCCATTCCGCTGGGCGACGCGCACCGCGCCAAGCATAAACGGAGTACGTCGCGCGACGGGCAGCGCGAGGACGATAAGAGACGCAGACTCGACCATGTATGATATATCATTGCCATATGGTTTCGCCTCTTGATAGCCAGCCAGTCAGCCAGCCAGCCTGCCTGCCTGCCTGCCTGCATTTCGATGCCCCTTTGGTGCTTTCTCCAAGAATATTCACGCCCGCCGACCTAGTCTGAACCAAAGTGCAGTGGAAAAGAAGAAAAATCCAGAGCAACGCCGACCTTCTCCCCCCCAAAAAGTTCATGTACATCGAATCTATATCCTCACAATTTCCACCCTTGCCCGATCGAACAACCTGTGGCTCACGAGGTCGCTCCCCTCTTCTATGATAGGCGGATGCAATGTCATCCGGGCGTACGTGCCTGCGCCCCTACGCTTAGACAACGAGCCCGGATTAATCGCCAGCACGCTCTCAATGACCTATCGTTTTACCAAAAGTCACTATGCGGATCAATACAGTGACAGCAGCAGCAGAAGCGTGTGGAGAGCCACAATTCTCCCACAAAAGGAAAGGAGAAAAGTGAATAAAGAGAGAGGGGGAATGGCAAAGAAGAAGAAGGGAAAGGAGGAGAGAAAAGGGCAAACGCACCTTGGCAAAAGGAGGCAGCGCACTAGGCACAAGCATCACATCCGGCCGCACATTCACCATCTCTCCCAGCTTCAAATAGCTCAGGTCCACGACGGCCCCGGTCGCCACTCCCTCCTCTGTGCCCGTCTTGGGCAGTTTGCTGCGATCAGTTGGCGGGAACAGCGGGAAAAAGTGTCTCTGCTCGACGAGGTGCCGACACAATCTGCCCATGAGATCACCGCCGCCGGCTGCCGCCGCTGCTGCTCGGGATATTTCCTCATTCCGCAGCTCGTACAGGACATCCTGCGAGGAAAGGGCGACAACGGTCTCGTTCATGGACAGGATCATGGGATTGGAGACGATGCGCACGGACTTGTGCAGGCCGAGATCTTTGCGCGGGATGATGTCCTGCGGCCACGAGACGTGCTTGTCGATGACGTCGCGCACGGAGGGTACCAGAATGACAGTCAGATGCGGGTTCGCAGCGCACGTGCGGTTGAGAGCAGGCGAGAAGAGGTATTTGAAGACTGTGGCCATGGTGGCTGTGTCGGGGTCCTGGGAGGCAGCCTCGTCGGGCAGATCAAAGTCGCCGGTGGCGATGAGCGGGTGGTCGACGTCGACAAAGGGCCCGGCGAGGATGAGGGCGTCGGCGTGCGTGTCCGCGGCCTGGGCGCACAGCGCGTGCAGCGGCTCGTAGTCGAGGTTGTCGTCTGCCGTGTACGGCCCGGCGGCGAAGAGCATCGCCAGCGGAGCAGGCGCCGCGTCCGAGTCCGCCATGGCGTCCGGGCCGCCGAGGAGCTTCTCGCGATGCGCGCGGAGGGCCGCCGGCGCCGACGCCGCGCTGGGCAGCAGCGGGATCTCAAGCACCTCCTTGACGACGAATTCGTTGCCCGTCGCGTTGCTCCCCCGCAGCGCGACGATCTGGCCCGGGAAGAAGCTCCAGGACGCTATGTGATCGATGTTGAGCGGCACCCGCAGCCCCATGCCTGTCCGCCTCGACGTCTCCAGCACCAGCGACGCCGTGTTGAGCTTGCCCTCCATCGAGTCCGAGGCTATCCTGCCCACAGCCACGACTTCTGACGTGCTCTGGCTCGCGGCGCTCCCAAACGCCGAGTCTTCCAGTTTGTGGTAGTCCTGCACCGCCGTCACGAAGTCGTCGATGCGGTCGTCCAGGACCTCGCTCGCTTCTGACAGCTTCATGGCCAGAGGTTTGTAGGCCATCTTCTTCTGGTCCGACGCCGCTGTCAACTTGATTCGTGGCTCGGGAAATGGCGCGGCGGGCCTCTCGGCCGCTGCGAGGTGCGCGTTGAGAATCTCGACAACGTCGCCGGCATTGACGCGATCAGCAAACGAAATCGCCCTGTCCAAAGAAATCAGAATCAGTCACACACACACACACTACCTCCGCGCGAACCAGGAACATGATGTATCGTGCGTGAGGAGGATTGGAAAGCTGCAAATACATACGTTGACCCATTCATGGCTCGTAATTGATCCTTCATCTTCGTCCCCGAAGCCGGCGAGCTGTGACCATTGTGATTTCGAGCGCCATTCGCCCCTTTCAATGCGTCTGTCTTCCTCTTGGAGCTGCCACCGCCACCACCACCACTGCCGACTCCTCGATTCATCAGCTTCCCCCCCGCGGCCCCGGCAGCTGGCGTGCTCGGCACCAAGCCATCCAGCATACCAAACACGTCTCCGCCTCCTCCTCCTCCCACTCCTGACCCTGCTTTCGGAGTGGCCGCGACTCTGCGCTCGTTCCTAACCTGCGCCGGCCGATGGGCCTTTTCCAAATCCTCCTGGATGCTCTGCTTGAGGTTGCGTATGTTGGCCAGGGACAGCGCAGACTGCGCGTCCAGATCCATCTTGATGCAGTACGCATCCCACTTGTAGAACAGGTCGTCGATTGAGAAATTGTGCAGCCGTAAGACGGATTGGATCTCGTACACAATGTCGGGCTCGAGGGCATTGTCCGGGGAGAAGCGCGATTCGATGTCGGATTCTGCCATGTTGGGTGGG
>JAPFUF010000358.1:0-14196 GCA_030780645.1 Aschersonia sp. MBC 508 | reverse complement strand
GCCTTTCGGGCCCCGCCACTTACCTTCCTGCCTGGCTCCTTCGCTCCTTCCCTCGCGCCTGGCTTGAGCTGAGCTGGCCCACAGGCCTGCTATTGTATTTCCCAGGCTAATTTTTTTTCGTGTTGCCTGGTGAAATTGCCATTCGAGACCGCGCGGCGGCGCTCCTCTCGCCCCCAGAATTGAGCATTGACCCGTTGGCGGGTGGGGACTCGCCCTAACCATCCAGAATAGACCTCCACGGCGCGAAACCACGGACGTGGAAAAAGGAACAAGCATCACCTTGGCTTCGGGAGGCTCTCTTTTTTTACTCTTTTTCCCTGGTTCCTCGCGCTACTTTTGGCACGCGCGTTTTTGCCCGTGCCGTGTTTGAGCGCATCCCTCCGCTCACTTCCCTTTCTCTTCCTCTCTCTCTCTTACTATTCTATTCAATTACTTAATTCACCTCCTGGCACCGGTTTCCTGCGTACAAAGGCGGTACCTTGTTTTTTCTTCCTTTTTCTGCTTCGTCCCAGAATCTACCTATTTCGAGACACTCCTTTCTCTGTGGATCCGCGGAACAAATCTCCCATCGCGACGCCAACAGACTTTCGTCTTCTTCGACTAGGACACCTCATGCGACGCATTCCAGTTTTCCTTTGACGTCTTTACGTCCTTCGACCGCGTCGCAGGCCCCTTTCCCTGAGTAAACCTAGGTTTGGGATTGCGACGTCTGCGTTTGATCTGCAGCGAAGCTGCCTGCATTGCAGCTGCTCGACGACAGCCGTCTTTTCCAGTTTGCAAGCGACCCAAGCGAAATTCTGCCATACCTGCACGGTCCGTCGGTTATGTCGTAGCACGTCAAGCACGGGTCACTGCATAAGATCTCACAAGGCGTACTCATGGATGCCCAAGACCAGGCTGAAAAGCCTGCGTCACCTGGGCGCAAGCATGTTCCACCAGCTTCCCAAGCCAGACTAACCGCTGTAAGGTCACCAAGCGTGGTTTCTTCGCGTATGACAGATATCGACAGTGACGATGAAGGCCAGTCAAAGTCAGCAAACCGCAACAAAGCCCCCGACGTTGGCTCGCGTCCGGTCACTGCTCAGACTGGTACTTCTTCCAAGGCAGCATGGCCTGGAGCGGGTGCACGAAAGGGCCTGGCAACTTCTTTGCAACAAAAGAGAGGAAGTACCGCTAGCACGACCGCCTCAGGACGAGCACCCAGCTTGACGACTCGAAGCCATGTCCCTTCGCTGACGTCCGGCGCCTTCTTCCGCCCGATGAGTTCGCAAAAGTTACAAGCACAGCGAGGTGCCGTGCCGAGGCCCTTTACTGTCAGCCAATACTCGAAACCATCATCTTCGCACAGGGACGACGACCACACGGATGCAGGCGGCAGTGTGCGCCTGCCACCCTCTCGTGGCACCGAAATGACGGACCAGGAGACATACGACCGCATGACGGCCAATGCGAGCCCGACCACGGGCCATTTTCCAGCTGCAAGTTTGTCTGACAGCGTCAGGCCACTACAAGGCCGGTTTGCCCAGAGCAGAAATATGAATGTAAAAGTAGACAAGAGCTTCAGGGATCTCGCCAACTTGCCGAGCCCCGTCAAATCCACAAGGTCGTTCCGTTCCAGTTTTCTGCTCCCCGGAAAAGTGGAACAGTCGCAAGCAGATCGGAAGAAGAGCACTGATGGTGCCGAAAAGCTGTCTTCTGTTGCTTCATCGCCAGGCCTTCCCCGAGCGCCTTCGAATTCGGGATCGAGAGCGGCTGCGCCGCAGCCAACGGAGAGCAAATTAGGTCGCGTCCATCAATATTTCGACGGCAATACAGTGTTCTGTCTCGGTGGTCGGTGGCAGAACACCAAACAACTACCCATCAATGTTGCCACGGGCCTGTTTGTCGTCGTCCCGTGCGCCTTGTTCTTCGGTTTCGAGGCGCCTTGGCTCTGGCAAAATGTCTCTCCCGCCATACCTCTGACCTTTGCATATGTGACTTACATCTGCGTGTCATCTTTTATCCATGCCTCGGTCTCAGACCCTGGGGTGAGTATTCATTCATCCCGCTTCCTACAAAATAAGCTGGTAAAGCTGACCAGTTACTTCAAAGATTCTCCCGCGGCATCTCCATCAGTTCCCTCCGGTGGCTGAACAAGACGATCCGCTTCGCTTGGGACCTCCCACGAATGACTGGACACTTGTCAAGTCGGCTGAAGCTACCGCAGCTGCCATGGAAGTGCCTGTCAAACATTGCCGGACCTGCAACATCTGGAGGCCGCCACGTGCTCACCACTGTCGGCTGTGCGACAATTGCGTGGAAGGTCACGATCATCACTGCGTTTGGCTGAACAATTGCGTGGGAAAGCGCAACTACCGCTACTTCTTCACTTTTGTCTCGTCGGCTACCCTGCTTGCCGTATACCTCATTGGTACCAGCCTGACGCAGATCCTGCTCTTCATGGATCGTGAGACTTTGTCTTTTGGCGAGTCGATCGATCACTTTCGCGTGCCATTCGCCCTTGTCATTCTGGGAATCTTGTGTCTGATATATCCCGGTGGCCTCACAGGCTACCATCTGTTCCTGATGTCACGTGGAGAGACCACGAGAGAGTACATCAATTCACACAAGTTTGCCAAGAAAGATCGTTACAGAGCTTACAGCCAAGGGAATTGGCTGAAGAACCTGTGTGTCGTCCTTTGTCGACCTCGACTGCCGTCATATTACCAATTCAAGGGCAAATACAAGGCCGGCGATCAGCGACTTGGCATCCATCATAACTTGCGCGGCCGAAGCGGCTCTCAAGGTTTGGAGCTCGGTAGTGTACCCCCGACTGCATCTACTGGTTTCCAAGGTCCTGTGGCATTACGAGGCCAGATAAACTGAGATATAACACTGGTCTCACATACTTCCTGATGCGGCGACAAATTTTACATGTAAAACGCTCTTTGACTACAAGGCTTCCTTATTACCTGTGTAACATGGCTTGGTCTTTCCTTTTTCATTTCTTTTTTTTTGTCCCCTTCCTCTTCTTTTCTATTTCTTTTCTTTGGTTTTGTTGCATGCTGCAAGAAATGCAGCGAAATTATACCCCTATTTTGCTACTGGGTTTTCTGTGGGTTCACCGCGAGGCGAAAGAAATCGTGACGGAGATAGCGAGGCGGGGAGTCATTTACATACGTAACTTTGTGCGTTACTTTGTCATAACTTTTAATGTATTCTGTCGTTGCGTCATTTCATCAGCGTGCTGAGATTCACTCCCATTCTTCAATTCTTCACCGAAGAAAACCCTTTGTCTTTGTCGCAGAATGTGCCAGCCGGGGTGTGAGTCGTGTCCGCGGAGCTTACGAGGAACAGCGGCGGAACTGTGAAATAAGTGCTCGCCAAACACCTTTGTTCAATAAAGCCGCTGGCGAATGAATAATTGAGACGGCCGCCTTCATACTGCCAAGAGCAGTGACACATGTGTGATCTGAGACTTATTGTGAAGCAGAAGACAGGAGGGGGGCTAGACGCTGGCACAGTCGAGCATGGCTTCGTGACCAGCAAGAGACGCGAACGAGTCGGTACAGAAACCGTTGCGCCAGCAGGGCTCAATAAGCAGTCCCACGTGTAAGGTTCCAAATTAACCAGGGGCGACCAGGCAAAGGACGCGAGCACCCAAATTTCGGGATTTCAGACACCAGGCACTTGACTCGCATTTCAAATGTGGTGGGGCGATAAGAAAAAAAACTAGCGGCGGCAAGTCCCTCGATAAGGGGTAACAGGCCAGAGAGAGAATGGACAGCCATTCTAACGGGAGGGTAGAAGGGCAGGTAAGAAAAAAAAAAATTAAGAATTTCCTCGGACAGTGCATTCTCTACACTTCCGTCAGCAACGCCCGAAGCCCCTTCGGTTGGAGCCAGGCAAGACGAGCAACTCGCTCTCTATCGGGTACGCAGACGTGAGGTGCATTTCACTCATCTTCTCTCTGTTTCCCCACTGCACCCGTCAGTCCCGTGGCCGATTGCTTCTTCGATCCCGACCGACCAGAGGGGACTCCATTCCTCGATGCCTCATCCCGTGTCACCGCCGACCATGGTGTCGGGCGAAGCCCCTCCCCCACCATCACAGGAGGACGTCACCGGCTTCGTCAACACCATTTTCACTGCCCAGACCTCAGCAGCCTCGGTCGATGCCAGCTATGGCCTGTGCACTCTATTGCTCAACTCTGTCGGTTCCGTCGGTCTGCTACAGTACGGCGTGCTTGCAGAGATCAAGAAGGCCGCTGCCGACAAGAAAAATGGCCTGCGACGAGAGAGCAGTCAGAACCTTCTGGGGGCCATTTTCGAACGGTTCCCTCCCAAACAGCCCGTCTCCGAAGTCGTCCTTCTTTGCCAGGAGGATGGTCTGGTGAACTGCGCCCTGGATGCCCTTGCTGACAAGGGCGCAGTCGTGCGTGAGGCCGCCCAGTATGGCCTCGATGCTCTTTTCAATAATCTGTCCGCTGAGGCTCTCGTCACCGGCCTGCTGCCCGTCCTGTCGGCATATCTAAACAAGAAGACGGGCAAGTGGCAGGGCACCGTCGGAGCATACAAGCTGCTGCAAAAGATGGCCGATAAGGCCAAGCTGGCTATTGGTGGTAGCAAGGAAGAGGCTCAGGACAAGGACATTCTTCGCGAGGCGATGGGGGCCAAGCTCGCTGGCCTGATCCCAATCGTCGAAGGCGGCATGCATGACCTCAAGGCTGAAGTAGAGAAGCAGGCTGTTCAAACCATGAACTCCCTTACGACATTGCTGTCCAACGACGATGTCGCGCCTCGTATCCCTTTGCTTGTCGAAACCATGCAGCATCCTTCTGCTCAGTCTACCCAAAAGGCCATCCACGCCCTGTCGCAGACAACTTTCGTTGCGATCGTTACTTCGCCAGTGTTGGCTCTGCTGACGCCTTTTCTCGAACGGTCGCTCAACTCGCCCAACACGGCACAGGAAGTACTCCGCCAGACTTGTGTCATCACTGAGAATTTGACCAAGCTCGTCCACGACCCCATCGAAGCTCGGACCTTCCTGCCTAAGCTCTCTCCCGGCATCAAGGCCGTCGCCGACCGTGCCTCGCTCCCTGAAGTCCGAGAGATCGCCAACCGAGCGCTTGACATCATGGAAAAGGCCATGGCCAGCGGCCAGGACGTCATCGCTCGAACGACCGATGAAGACGTCGCTAAGATCCTTGACGAACAGGTCAAAAAGCATGGTGGTGTTGCCAGTCATCAGGACACGTACAAGTTGGCGCGAGTTTACGTTGGTGATATGGTGGCAGCAGACGTCAACTTTCGTTTTGTTACCCGCATCAGCGCTCGCATCTCGCCCTATCTCAATTCCTTTTTGCAAAATTCTGAGGCTGCTCAAAAAATCGGTGACGCCATCCAGCAGTACTATGTCGAGGAGGATCAACGCCGGTACGGTGTCCCTGAGAAAGAGGATGATGGCGAGGTCGAGATTGTGAATGCAGACTTCTCTCTTGCATATGGTGGGATGCTTCTGTTATCTCACACAAATTTGCGTCTCCTCAAGGGCCATCGTTATGGTCTCTGTGGCCGTAATGGTGCGGGCAAGTCAACGCTCATGCGATCCATTGCCAATGGTAAGCTTGAGGGTTTTCCTCCCCAGGACGTCCTGCGCACGTGCTACGTCGAACACAACCAGGGCGAAGACGCCGACATTTCCATTCTCGAGTTCGTCGCCAAGGATCCCGAGATTGGGCCTCAGGGCACGGAGCATATCTCCGAGGTCTTGACTGAATTTGGCTTCACTCCCGGTCCCGAGGGCCGTCAATCTCACAAAGTGGGCTCTTTGTCGGGCGGCTGGAAAATGAAGCTTGCACTGGCCCGTGCAATGCTCAAGAAGGCTGATGTGCTTCTGCTCGACGAACCGACCAATCATCTGGACGTCGCCAACATTGCTTGGCTCGAAAACTACCTCAAGTCTCACCCTGACATCACGAGTCTGATCGTGTCTCACGACTCCGGCTTCCTTGACAACGTCACCACCGACATCTACCATTACGAACCGAACAAGAAGTTGGCCTGCTACAAGGGCAACCTGGCTGCTTTCGTAGAGGTTCGTCCTGAGGCAAAGGCCTACTACACGTTGTCAGCCTCCAACGTCCAGTTCAAATTCCCTCCGCCCGGCATCTTGACCGGCGTCAAGTCGCAAACTCGCGCCATTATCCGCATGACCAACGTCTCCTATACCTACCCCAAGGCAACGAAACCATCTTTGTCGGACGTTTCGTGCCAACTTTCTTTGTCCTCCCGCGTGGCCATCATTGGTCCCAACGGTGCGGGCAAGTCGACACTGATCAAGCTGCTCACCGGCGAGACCATTCCCAGCTCTGGCAAGGTCGAGAAACATCCCAACTTGCGTATCGGCTACATCAAGCAGCATGCGTTGGAGCACGTTGAAATGCATCTGGAGAAGACACCCAACCAGTATCTGCAGTGGCGATACGCCAACGGTGATGATCGCGAAGTGCACATGAAGCAGACTCGTATCCTTTCAGACAAGGATCGCGAACAAATGGATAAGTGGATTGACTTGAAGGACGGCAAGTCTGCCAGACAAGTGGAAACTCTTGTTGGACGTTCGAAGTACAAGAAGACGTTCCAGTATGAAATGTAAGTCACTGCAGCTCTTCCCTTTCTTTCCTAGAACAATTCAGCAGTCCCGCAGCAGCTCACACAGTTCTCGTAGCAAATGGCGGGGGCTCCTTCCCAAGCACAACACGCACATCTCTCGTGAGACGCTGGTCGAATGGGGCTTCGACAAGCTCGTGCAAGAGTTTGACGACCACGAAGCCTCGCGCGAGGGTCTCGGCTACCGCGAGCTTCAGCCCTCGGTCATCTCCAAGCATTTTGAGGATCTTGGACTTGACCCGGAAATTGCCAACCACAACGAGATCGGCTCGCTGTCGGGCGGACAGAAAGTCAAGGTGGTCATTGCCGGTGCCATGTGGAACAACCCGCACTTGCTGGTGCTCGACGAGCCGACCAACTTTTTGGACCGCGACTCGCTTGGTGGGCTAGCTGTGGCGATTCGCGAGTTCAAGGGTGGCGTCATTCTCATCTCGCACAACGAAGAGTTTGTCGGCGCGCTGTGCTCGGAGCAGTGGCACGTCAACGACGGTCGGGTGGCATTGCGCGGCACGACGGCCGTATCACTCGACCGATTTGAGGACTCGCGTCCTGGCAGCGGCGTCACTAGCACGGCCGCCAGCTCCGTTGTCAGCAGTGCCGTCAACTCTGGCGTGGAAGACAATGCAGAAATGAAATTCAAGGCGAAGAAGAAGCGCAAGATGACCAAGAAGGAGCTCAAGGAGAGGGAAGTACGCCGACGTCTGCGGCATATCGAGTGGCTGAACAGTCCCAAGGGCACGCCTCACCCTCCCGACACGGACGATGAGGCGTGAGAGTCTTGTCCCATCTTCCTTTCTACCTCATCGTTTGAGCTCTTTTGTCCCAATGTCAATGTTTATGGTTCCCCTTCATTTCAGTTTTTTTTTGTTGTGGCTCAGTCATATCATGGGATAGACGGCAGGCAGACTGGTCTCGTGTGCTGTTTGTCTGCTTTTGGATTTGGATTTTTGAAGACATAGAATAGACAGAGTAGAGGGCGTTTGTTTTTTGCTTTTTCATATAGAACAGGAGAAGGGCTAACTTGTGTTCTGCCCCTCTGGGTGCTTCTGCAAGAACAAGACAAGCCAAGCCGGGGCAAGACGCGACAAAGGGCAAGAACAGAAATAAAAGTGGCGATAGAAGAAAAGCCCATTCTTGCGCATGGACGTCAAGTGATTGCTCGCTCACGTCCACCTTGAGTTCGTGAATCGTGTTCTTTTGAAACCCGGAAAGAGAAATAACGAGGCCAGCCAGGTATCGACTGCACCATCATCTCGTCGCAATACACCAAAGTACCGTATTCAGGTAAATGAGTACTCCGCATATCCTTTGACCCACACCTAAGCTCAGGCGCGGGAAAAAGTGCAACATTTGGAAGCATTATCAGTTCACAGACGATAATTCTTCAAAATCTTTCATTAAAGACAGTCTTAATTATTATTCACCGTTGTCTATGCACGAGTGTCATGTGTTTCCCATCTGGAAAACAGTCTATCTAAAACCTCCTCAACATGTAACCTTATGATCCCAACCCAGTCCATGTAAGACACGTTAAGAGACATCTCCACATGCCAAGGTATCCTCCGAATGGTATATTGGTAGAGAGCGAAATTGGGCGAGTGTGATAAGACGAAATAGAAATACGCGCCACAGCTATGATGCATCCAAGCTTGGAAAAAAAAAAAAAAAGCAAAATCCGAAATTAATTATAACTCCTGTTCCGTCTATGATGGTGCCGGTACCGGGAACGTAAAGGGATATCTTATGACCGTTTTGGGTAGAGTGCGATAACTTTTTGTCCAGCCGTTTATAACATGATTCTTTACCAAGAGAAAGTCATGAGGGCGGGGTTCAAGGCCAAGGGAAGCAGGAAGTGGCTAGCAGCGACTGTCGCCATGGGAAGGATGGCGACGAAGTCAGTGACGCGCCAATCGTGGGGAACGAATGGTGCCGTGGCCAGTACAATCATGCCCACGATGGCAATCAGCGAAAACAGCATGGAGAATTTGAACTGGAACAAAAGGCGTCAGAAAAGCTCTCAGGCAACAAAAGAAGCTGATGAAAATGGCGGGAACAACTCACCTTCTTCAAAACCTTGGGCACCTCAATGAAGAAATTCGAAAACTCGGCTTCCTTGCTGGTCGCACCCCATGTCATGTTGATCTCAAACATGTGGGCCAAGAGAGCCTGACTGACGTGCAGAGACAGACCACCCAAAAAGATTGCGAGCATCAGAGTCCACTTGAAGTTCTCGAATAGAGAATAAAGGAGACTGCGCTCGCCAATTCGGTAACGCATGACGGCGAGAGCGACATTGCCGAGACCATTGAAGACGATGATGATAGAAAACCACACCTTCCACGAGTCGAGATAGTACTTGTCGAGGTATCCATTGAACCATCCCATCAGGAAATAGTTGATGGTAGTCATGATCCAAGCGGCACCAATGGCGTAGTACGTTCCAATGTAGGACACGACTGTGATCTTGGATGTGAAACGAATGTTGGAGAAGAGGAAACGGCGGAACAGAGGAGTGAAAGGACCGCGCCAGAGCCAGGTGCGAATGGGATGGAAGAGAAGTTCATTGCAGCCGTAGGCGTACTTCTCCCATCGAGCAAGCTCATCATACACGGTCAAAGAGACACCTTCCTTGAAACCCTGGCCAGCCCAAGCAGCCAAACGGATGATGTAGCCATTGCATTGTAGTCGAAGAGACATGTCAAAGTCCTCAGACACGTGGCTCTCGGACCAAAACTTGTCATATCCGTCTTCATCTTGGTAGGCGACCTGCTGAATGGCAGTCCAGCGAAGAATGGCGTTGTGACCGACGAAAGGGGCGACATCACCATTGGAAACAGTGTAACGAATGGCTGAGTAGATGAGGTCGGTGAAGAAAGTAATGCCGTTCTCAAAGTAAGTGTGCACAACTTGCATGACACCAGACGAAAACTGCATGATACCAACGTCGGGAGACTGTTCCATCTCAGACACGGCATCGAGGAAGCAGTCGGCGGGAACACGAGTATCAGAATCAATCAATAGAACATAGTCGCCCACGCGGATGTTGCCGTCAGCCCAAGCACGGCCATCAACCTCGAGGACTTCCTTCAGAGCTTGCTCATAAGCCTGAGCTTCGTCATGTTGACTCCACTCTGCGGGGCGGTTGATGGCCTGCAGCTTCTCCTCAACTTTGCATGAGATCATGAGGGCAAAGTTCATGTTGGATGCCTTCTTGAATTTGCCCTTTCGCGTGAAGCCGTTCTCGCCATGCTTTGGACGAGCAACCCATCCGATACTGTTATCGGCATAGAATTCAATCCTCGCGCGACGGTCCTCTTCGGAGATCAACTGGAGACCATCGTCATTGACGAACATGTTGGCCGAACCACCCTGCAGCTCATAGGTTGACATGGCCTGCTTGATAGACTTGACCGTGGGAATAATGACACCTTGCAGACCTTCCTTGTACACAGGGCATTGAATAGTGACATGGGGGAGAACGGAGCTCTGCAGGCGAGGCGGGGGTCTAGCCGAGTAGAACTTGGAATTGATGGTAAGTTGGCGAATGGGACCAAAGATTTGGGCCAGACAACCAACAATGACCTGAGCGAAGAAGAGAGTGAAGAAGATTTGGACCGGGGACAGAGCGACAAGGGCAAGACGCATATAGCTGCCATCGACTGACACGCCAATCGCCAACTCGCGCCATGCCGCGCCGAGAGAAACAGTGACAATAACAAGTGTCAAAGACACGAGAATGGTGTTTTGAAGGTGGATGGGTCGCTTTTCGGGCTTGACCTCACCACTTTCCTCGTCAATCTCGGCCTCGGTAATGCGGGGGCCTTTCTTCTCATCTTCTTCGTCGTCAGAGTGACCCGTCTTCCAAACCAGCTCCATCAACTCTTGTTCAATGGCCTTGGCACGTTGAACAAGATGAGTAGGCTCATCATCCCAGACGACAAGAAGACCCTCTGAGGCGACGAAAGCTGCAAACTGGTGCTTTCTCGCCCGGGGAAGATCGTCGATAGTTGGCAGAATTTGAACTCTCAGACCGTTCATAAGCGGAACGTCCACGGCGTCAGGTGACCACTGGAGAAATGTTTTGATGACACGTGAATTGACGGTCATGGCGCATTGCACATTCATGGCTGTGCAGGCCGTAGCGAACGGTGAGTTGCCCAATTGAGGCGGGCAGGCCATGTACTGACCGCGAACTTTGCGGAGGAGAACACCCTCAATCTCTCCCGAGCCATCGCTGACCCAGAGCTGAGAGCACTGCTGCTGGTACAGATAGTTGACCATGACTTCATGCTTAATGTCATCAAGGAACATGGAGCTACCCGCAGTGGAGGGTGTCGATCGACCTGACACGGAGCCCGGCCTTGACTGGAAGCGAGGGGTTGGCGGCTGAAGTTCCAGGTCATTGCCAGCTGCTCTCGCGATAGCTGGAGGCTTTTCTGAGAGGGCGGGAGGCTGCTGGTTGCGGTTGGGACGCCATGATGCCGCCGTCTCTGCCGGGGTCTGGCCAGCAGCGGTCGGCGTAGCCTTGCTGGTAGCCTTGAAGTAGCTGGTGATACCCATCGTGGGCGACGGATGGTCCAAGGGCGAAACAAGCGGGATGTCCGACTTGGTACTGTGGGTGATACAATGCGACGATGTATACACTCACAACCAGCCAATTGACGGTACAAGGTTGTGTTTGACAGCTTCAGACAAAGCCAATGGCAGTCCGATAAGTTGGGACGAGAGCGAATGTAGGATTACACTTGAATCGTGTAGCCGAGCGAGAGGAACAAGGTTGAAATGTAACGGGAGCAAGTATCCCAGAAACAATTTACCCAAGCTTGAAGGGCCTGTAGGACACAGGATACTCAGCACAAGAAAAAAAAAAAACGAGGGATGGGAGGTGAGAGGGCCTTAAAAAGAAGGACGTGAGGCGAAAAAAAAAAAGAGAAGTAGAGAGGAAGTGTGAAGAGAGAGGCGAGGTGAAAGGCCCGATGGGACAAGATGGGGATAGGATGGTGGGTAGGTAGGTGATAACCTTGCAGCCGGCAACCGGAAAGACAGGCGGGTGAAGGAAAAGAACTTACAAGACGGTTGGCATGGCTTTTTTCCCCCTTCCTTCTTCGCTTTCCCGAGCAGCCAGCTCAGTGTCTGGCACGGAACAGGCTTGCAGCAGACGGCCGGTCACGATAGGACTAGGCAGCCCTTCCTCGACAGGGGGGTGTGGGCTCTGCAGCTGCAAGCTGCAAGCTGCTGCTGATTAGGTGATGAAGTGACTTGGCAAGATCGGGCAAAAAACAAAGACCCCTGGTCGGTACGAGATAGTCTACACGCACGCAGCTCGAGCTGTGATGAAACCCGGGCGCAAGTAGGAGACCTTCGGACGAACACAAGACGCGGCGGAAGACCTGAAGCTGACGTTGACAAAGCAGGCGAGGGGGTCTGGGAGCGAGAGGATGAGCTCGAGGACGAGGACGAGGCATCATATACGATCCGAGCCAAGCCATGGACCAGCCTTTTTGACAGGACGGGCCCGCCTCCCGAGGAAACGAATGTTACGCTCATGGCGGTTCGACGGGGAGTCGAGATGCCGGAGCTGAGCTGTTCTCTTCCCACCAGCTCGACGGTCCACGGCCCATGTCCGAGTCCAGATTGGAGGCCCGTCCAGCGCCCACTTGGGCTTCGTGTATGTCCATGTTGTGTCGTGCGTGCTCCTCCAGCGATTCCGGGCTGACGTTTACGAGTAGGACAAAGGTATAGTGACAAAGAAGCAGGAGCAAGGGGGGGGCAGTGAGGGAAGGAAGGATGGGGGGTGTGTGCGGAGAAAGAGGAGCAACAAGAAAAAAATGAAAAGAAAGTAACCAGGGTCAGAAGCCACGGCGCCCACGTTTTCGTTCTACGGCCGCCCACGCCCCTGGCTAAACGTCCGTGGCGTCTGGCCCAGCGGCCAGGGGCCCCACTACACTGGCTCTTGCACTTTTTTCAATTTGTCCTGGACCCTCCCCCGTTGGGGCGTGGTCGTGGTCTCGTTCTGCTGGTGGCGTGCCTTGCGTTGAACATTGAAGCCGCAGAATCCAGCGCGGCAGGCGTTGCCGCCTCTAAACCTATTGTCCCCATGCGTTGCAAGACAATCTCCCATTTTTGCCGCTGATTGACGACTGATTGACAAGACGCTGCCGCCACGGCGTGCTTATCATCGAATCTGCCGATCCGCCGCTTCAATGGGCTGTTGACAGAAACCACAGGGTAGAAATAAAAAGGAAAAAAAAAGGAGGGAAAAAAGGCCAAAAAGGTCACCAGGCAGGAGATCATCATAAGGGGGGCGTGTGGCTGCGACGTCACGAGGATCGATTGGCATACGACAAACAAAATACTACACTACTTCGGCAGTACGGGGTAAACTGTAGCTGGTAGGGTCAAGTCTTCAGGATTCCGACTTTTGGGACTCGCCCAGAGCGCTTCCCACGCACAATCATCCCAAAGCTTGTTTTGGTGTAACTTTTATCGGCTCGGGCGTGGTTGCAAGCCTTTCTCGGCGACCGCGAAGCCAATCCTCTGTTACGGCGACCGGAGATCTTTCATCTTTGCTTGCGCGCGCTTGACTCGCGACGACTATTCACGTACCTCGACAATGCGGTCGCTGAATGCGCCGTTCGCCTCATTCTCCTCAAAGCCTGACGCCGCAGCCCTAGAAGGATGAAGAGGAGATTAGATAGCGACTCGAGAAGCGACTACCGAGACGGAGGCGCAGGCACAGACCGGCAAGAGCCCACTGCTCTTCCCGCCGGCGTCCCAGGCGCTCGGGCAGCTATTAGCGCCCGGATGCGCCCCCTGGAGCAGAGGCAGAGACGCTGTGTTGTGGCCTCTCCAGCCGGCCATTCGCGACCGAAAGTGGACAACAGTACACGCGCCGGCGTGGCGGCTACAAACGGAGCCCAGGGCTAGGCTGGTCGCGCAAAACGGTATTGTGGACGGCGAGGCTGTACTGGGACCACTCCGCAAGCCAGCCGCCCGAATATATTGTTTGACACGGACCGATGCAGCAGATTCCGCAAGGGAGAAGACCAAAATTTGCTCATGTCATCCGTAGAAGCGAACCGTTTGCTCGTGACAATGCATCAGCCTGCACGGTAAAATCGATCTGCTATCGGGTCAACGAATCTACATACGCCGACGTTCTGTCGGGCCACCGCGGCTCGTTATCTCGACTATTGAGGAACGACGAGGAGAAGCTGACCCTGACCTTGAAATGGCATCCCATTCTGGCAGGCGACGCGGACAATCACAGTGTCTAGGGAGGTAAAAGCGGCACCAGGGGCCTTGCCCGTTTGGGACATTGCGAAAAGCGCCTTCCCGCTCACTCCTCACTCCCTTCCCTTGCCAGTCTCACGACCCCTGCTGAGCTGTGGCGCACCACCACTCCCCCATCCCTGCCTGGTCGTTTGTTCGTTCTTCTTGCACGAACAGGAAACTAAATCGTTTGGCGGCACCCGGCATTGCGCGAGCGCAGCGCTAAAACCGTCATAGCAGATCATCGTCTATCATTCACGACGTGTAATGTACG
>JAPFUF010000357.1:0-65873 GCA_030780645.1 Aschersonia sp. MBC 508 | reverse complement strand
GGGCAGTGTGAGATGGTCGCGACGTACTGCTCTTTTGAAGGCATCCAAGCCAATTGTCTTCTTCTTCTTTCCCTTCATCGGATCATCACGCAGAACCCGCGTCTGCAGAATATGCAATTCCCGCGTCGTGAACCAGCTCACGCGCGGCAGAAATGTACTGTGCGGATTCTGGAATGAATCGGGCAGGAAGAAGCCAAAGATGAATCCCCCAAAAACGGTGAAAGCGCCCATGAGCGCAAAGAGCCAGAACCATCCGGGCTGTCCACCGACACCTCTCATGTGGAGAATGCCGTATGCAAGAAGCTTTGCGGATGCTTGGCCGATTTGATTTCCAAAGTAAAACACCATGACGCGCTTGGCTGTCTCATCACGGGTATACCAGGTGGAGAGTGTCCATAGACCACCAGGGATAAAGCCCGATTCTGTGATGCCCAGCAAGAAACGAGTGGCGATGAAGGCGCCGTAGCCGCGTTGGAACGCTTGGAAAGTACTGACGATTCCAAACAGGAACAGCTGCAGTGTGAGCCATTTGCCCGGGCCGACCCGGTACAGGATCATGTTGGATGGGATTTCCGTCAGTACAATGCCCAAGGAAAGCATCTGCTGACCGACGTTGAACTGGTCTTGGTCGATGCCGACGTCCTCCATGAATCTGTCAGTTATGGCGTTTGCCATATTTCCACGGTCGAGTTCTGCAAGTATCATTAGAGGTGCCCGCCGCCGCTGCAATGGAAAGAAGACTGGAGACTCACGCAGACAAAAGAAGCCGAGTGTGAGGATTGGCATAACAAGGAGATCCAATCTGGACATTTGTGAGCTGATTGCTGAGCTCAAGATTGTTCCGGAAAAAGAAAACTCACTTTCGTTTTGCCTTCCGTTCCTCCTCCACCGTCCAGTCCACAACCTGGGATACCGTTACCTCCTCGTCCTCCAAGACGGTCCGAAGGTTATCGTGCATGCTCTTTGAGGAAGCCATCTCGATGTTTCTGCGTCTCTGCCAACCCCGCAGATGAGCCGACAATGTGCTTGGATCGAGCGGGAATGCGCATCTTTTCTGGGACTATTTGGCTTAATATATAAAAGGCCGTCGATCGGCATATTCCAATTCATCATTTTCTTCTTCAACTTGTGGCAGACTTTCTTGCGGCAAACACATGCTATCAACTCCAAGCGCGACAGCTGGCACTGCGAATCGACCATGCGCGGCGTTTTGGGCTGAGGCTTGGCCTCTTGGCAACACGCATAAAGAGCGTGTCTTGGCACTGATCGAATTGAGCTACTACATGTCGCCATTTCTTGCTAAATCGTCGCCTTTGGCCGCGATTGCAATGGACTGAGCAGAGAAGCGCAGTACTCACCATTTCCGAGGAGCGTGGTGTGCTACATGTTGCGAAGCTGGATCCTAGACATGTGTAGCTCACAGACGGTGAGGCTCGAACCGCGTTGCCGGCGCGCAACTAGTTTCGATGAAAGCCATGCGCTGCTATTGCTGCTACGAGGGCAGAGGCCGAGGACCACTGTGCCGGATCCATTAATCATTCCAAGGCGATAGGTATTAACCGCTCGCGCGCTGAGGACGCTCCTGCCCAATCGTGAATGCGAGATTGCTCTCCATATTGAAGCTCAAAACCGCATTGTGCACGCTGGCAACAAACAGTATGGGGTAGGCCCGATTTCTGCACAATAGCGCTAGTGGTTTTCTTCGCGTAGCTCAGTCTCGCATCTAGGACCCGCAGAGCCGGCCAATAAGGAGGACTGGAGTCTTCGGTCTGGGAGGGGGAAATGCATCTGGCGTCGTTGCAGCCCGCGGACCATTCGCTCATAGCATCGCCATTGCTCAAGTTGAGCCAACTGAGTCACCGCCAATAATCTGGTCTGCTTCACGTGTCAGCTGTACGCTGATCTCATGTGAGCGAGCAAAGCTGAAGCCTCACCTGATAGCCGTGTTGGACAAAAGGCGACACATGTTTCGGGTTTCTCCTCCTGAGAGCCTGGATTGACTCGTCATCACATGTTTTGATGGATGGCAGATATTTCAGGGCGAAGGAAGGTAAGCACGTATTCCAAATGGTCGTCCGGTCGCGAGCTTCGCGAGTGACAAAAGCAATAGGCAGAATGTCTTTGCTTCGCCTCGGCCTCACAGTTTAGTGGCGTCAATATGTACGGGAAACCACGCCAGACCCTGACGGGCTATTCAACCACAGAGCCTGTAAGTGAATAAAAACCTGCACCTGGGCTAGTAAACTCGATTATGGCTTTTCGCGAGACCAAATATTACACGTTGGCTGCTGTGGACGCGTCCCTTTCTCGTGCTCTCCATTCACGCAAGCTTCACGGATCCGCCGCTCATCATTCCGAATCATGTCTGCATTCTCGATGAGACATTCAGAGACAACACGTTGGACTGGCCCGGACTCTGGCCATCTTGGCCAGACTTTGCAGCGGGAGGCTCGCCTCTCGAGCCAAGCTCCTGAGCGCCACCACGCCACCAGCCGTTGCCCCTCTGATCGACAAAATATTGCGTGATGGAAGTCGTACAAGCCACCAACTCAGCTCTGGGCGATGGGCGAGTGGCGGCAATCTGCGTTTTGCCGCGGCTCACCCGATCCTTCGGACAGACAGGAGCGAGATGGGTTGGCACGGGGGAAGGGCGTTCGCGAATTCAAATTGCTTCGTTCTCGGAGGGCACGTTTCCAACAGCTCGACGATTGGCACGGAAAATTTAGCAAGCACACTGATCCAGTTTGACGTCGTACGGCGGGCATCGTGTTTGACGCCCTCTCGGGCCAAAATTCGGCAGTCAGGGCGGTGACCGATCACGTTGCGCCGGGTCTGTCCCCTTCGGTGCAATTGGAATTTCGATTGTCGAGTGACGAGAGACAAGTCACCCAAGCGAAGCCGGGAACTTGTACAGGCGTTGTGTCGTCACCCGTGGACTTGAACATCAGCTACAGCTACTCCTATGACGACAACACGAGTGGCTTCCCATGGCCTAGAATTCCCGTGACTTCTCCACGTAGCGCGCCGCAATTTCAGGTGTCTTGCCTTTCTCACTCAACGTCGGGTCATTTTTTTTCCTGTGTGATGCGCACCGTCTCAATCTTTGCTGGCGGCTCCGACCTCTCCCCTTCGCTGTCCGATGGTTTGGGCGTTATACGTCAAGGGCGTTGCAGCAGACGGACGATTGGGCTAAATGCGCAGGTAGATATCACGGCCTCATGGGTGGGGTGGGAAGGGCAGTACTTGCCGCAGCACAGTTGTTCATGCCTCGCGCAGAGCGGAACGGCCTGTCGGCTGTTGTGCCACCCATGCGCCCCTTTATGGGCACCATAGATTTCTAGAACGGCCACGTGCAAGTTTGGGGCAAACGCACAAACGCTCGGCGAATTGCGGGCTCTGAGTTTAATTGCGACCTACATTCCTGCCCCAGAGCACTCTGAACATCTGGTAGTAGTACAGTACAATAAGTGGGAATGTATGTCAGGTACGCACAGCTTCTGCACACGAGATGGGGAACGGTAAGGAAGACGGCCGGAACCCCAAAAAGGGTGCGGTACAGTCGAGACAGACGATGCGGGAATCGCGCCGAATCATGGTCACGCGTTTTAGGAAAAAAAAAAAAAAAATAAACGTCTCATGCCATTGCTCATTTCGCCTGCGCGCTGCGCCCCTCTCTTTCCTCTTGGAAACAGGCCGTTCGTGGCTTGGCAGTTTCTTTGGCTTGTCTGGAAGGAGACGTCTATACAGTATGACGGGGGCGCGCCGGTGCATCGGGCGGTAGCTGCAAGTTGCAGAGTTTGTGCAATACACTGCAGATTTTCCGGAATTGTTAAGTAACATGACATGTTGTGCAGCAAGTGACGGCGGCACGAGACAATCAAATGTACCAGATTCAGAGACAAGTAAGCTTAGTTCTTTCGTGGGTCCAGGCACATTCATTGCCGCTGTGCTGATTCAAGCTGGCGTTAGGCGGAAGTACTTTTCGGGCCAATCTGGCTGGCTGGGCCACTCGCTGGACGTTTCGAATTTGTGTTGCCCTCAGGCATCTGTCGTGACGGGGAAATGATGTGTTCAGCAAGGACCCAGCCAATGAGCAATCGGACGAAGGAGAAAAAAAAAACGAGAAAGGCCATCGCTACCGCCGCATAAAGCGTAATTGAGGCAGATTGGGGCAACGTGACGTGACATGGACGGCATAGCATGACAAGAATACAGATGCTGCACACAGAGCACATGTCAGGACTACAGCTGCCACTGTATTGTACTGTACCATGCCAATGTGCCGTTGTACGCAAGGTACGTAATCTCACGGTCCCTGACCGAGATGAACAAGGTTTAGCTTGGACCCTTGTACCCAAAATTGGTCGACCTGCTGGCTCCCTCCCCTTGCCGAGCCCCTGATACCTGAACGGGTGGGTGGTGGTGCTAGTATTGGCATCGTTAGAGGCTGTCGATTTTCCTCCATGTGGGGGATGTGCGCGTTCTTTTGTTCCACCCTCGTTCGATCGTTGCCCGCCGCCGCCGCCAGCAGAGGGGAAGGAGAGGGGGGAGGGGAAAACTCGTGCCTGCCTTGTTGTGCCTGCGTCCTGCTGGCCCCGTTCCTGGATTTTGCCCCCTTCCGGCGGTCCATCTTAAAAAGAAAAAGAATAATAGAGGAGGAAGACGCGCGTATCCGCCGCCGCTAGCAAAAGGAGAAGGCAATCACGGCAGCTGGCACCTGCATGGGCAGGCGTTCATCACACAGTGGCTCAACGAGTATTGTACAGAAAGGCCGAACGAGGCGTATTGATTCGTATTCGCGACCCCTGTACGTCCATACGATGCCGTACAGGGAGAAGGCGCACGGGAGAAGAAAAATCCAGAAAATAAATCCAATATTGATCCACCTTTGACTCTCGGCCCAGAGAGAGAGAGAGACAGAGAGAGAGCTTGGAGCTACCAAGTGCTCCGGGCCAGAAGCTACCCGACGCGCAACAAGGCAATCAAGGAGCCCTCTTTTATTCTTTTGCTGCTCCTTTATTACTGTGAGCGGAACCGTGAGCACGGGGATTCGAGATTTTTGGGTATCCGTCCTCTGCCACTCCTTTTTTTTTTCCCTTTCCCCAAATTGCCCCATGGGTGTTTGATCCTCGGGTCGTGCTCCTTATATCGCACTATGCGACACCCAAGTCCTATTATTATTTTCTTCCCCGTACAAACGGCTTTGTCTCGTCTTCATCAATATCAGTCCTTGGCTTGACTTAACAGGCCTGCCACTCCCTCGCTTGCACCTGTCACAGCTCCTTTTCTCTTACTTTTTCTTCCTCTCTCTCTCTTCTCTTCTTCCACATCTCCCCTTCTTGCAGCCTCTCTCTCACTACTTCGCCACAGTCTCAAGTCCCATGCCATTGCAGCCAATATCGCTGTCCATGCCCCTTTTGTGTTCCCTCTGAAGGCGCAGCAGCCTCGACTGACTCGCATCGTTTCGAAGCTCTCGCAAGTTATAGTACTAAACCTGCCAGCTACCGCGCAAAAGAAGAGAGGGAAAAAAAAGAGAAGACGCGAGCAGACTTCGACGCTGCGTTGCCCCGACAAAAACCACAACACGTCGTGGCTCGCCTTCGTCATGGCCACGCAGCGCAATTGGAGCAGGGATGCTGTCCTTTCGCCAGACGTCATTGACAGCATGATTGCTGCCGGCGACATCATTGTAATTTTTCAAGACTTTGTCCTCCGTCTCAATGGCTGGCTAGACCGCCATCCGGGCGGAAGCCTCGTCATGCTGCACATGGTCGGTAGAGATGCCACCGACGAGATCACAGCGTACGTATTTCCCAATTGGCGAATACTTTCTCGTGCTGTTTTTCTCTCCTTTTTTTCTTTTTGGCCCAGTACGCGCAATTCGTCGTCGCCGGATGCGAGAAGACGTGATTCTTCCAGCGACGGCGTCGTTCTTGGTGGTTGTTGTTGTTGCGGTGGCTGTGGTGATGCACGAGTGCTGGTTGTGGCGGTGGTGACAGTGGTGGCGGCGGCGGGAGTAAAAAAAAAAAGCGACTCCATTCTCGAAAGTACCGGATCGAGGTTTCGTGCTTATTTGCGGCCCGCTGCCACGCGCGGGGGCGGGTTGCCATGCAAGGGTGGTGGAGGGGGGGTTAACGACATCTGCAAGAATCAGAAACAAGTCAGGGACGAGTCCGTTTGACGGGTGTGCTAATATTGCTTGCTTCGTCCAGGTATCACACCGAGGAAACGCTGCGTACTATGAAGGCATTCCGGATCGGCCGGAAGCCAACGGGTCCCTGGACGAACCGGACACCACCAATCAGAGGGGGCGTCTTTGGCACAGATGCCCCATCCGACGCTGCGCTGGACGAATCCGATCTCGAGCTGGAAAAGGAAAAGTCATCTGTGGATGAAGGTTACGCCAGTGCAGCATCCTACCGATCGGCGAGTCGGTCGCCTGATCCTGAAGAGGTCGGCGGCGGACATGGCTCAGACTTTCTCTCGCCCGGACGGGCCGTTCCTCGCGCCAGACTCGCACACGTCTCACGAGAGGGAAAAGCCGGCGACGATGGCTGCCTCGCCCAGGCCCAGGTCGCCCTGAATCCGGACGAGTGGACGCAACAGGCCATCCAGCAGGGCAAGGACGTTGACTTCCGCACCTATCCGTCTCTCGACTTCGAGGTCCAGCAAGGCATTGCTCTCAAGTACAGGCTGCTGCATAATCGCCTTCAGGATGCCGGCCTCTACGATTGCCCGTATGCTGAGTATGGCAAGGAAGCGGTCCGCTACACTATCCTCTTCGTCGCATTCCTGACTGCGTTGCGAGCGGAATGGTACACGACCTCTGCCATCTTTCTCGGCTTATTCTGGGTTTGTCACAGATCCTCTTCACCGCCAACACTTCCCACGGCTAACATCCTTGGGTAGCATCAAATCATGTTCACAGTGCACGATGCTGGCCATCGAGCCATTACCAAAAACTTCGTTGTAGACACATTAATCGGTCTCTTCATTGCCGATTTCGGCTGCGGCCTGTCCATGGGGTGGTGGAAGAGCAGCCATAATGTTCATCACCTCATTACCAATCAGCCGGTACGTGTATTGGCCGGCCCTTCTGCGCCCCTTCTGACAGGCAGACCTCTCGCTGACTCGTGGGTGAAGGAGCATGACCCCGACATCCAAAACCTCCCACTGTTCGCCACGTGCCCTTCCTTTTTCAAGTCCTTGCGGTCGACCTACTACAACTTCACCTTTGTCTGGGACAAGGCGTCTGAGATACTTGTTCCTTTCCAGAAGTATACGTATTATCCCATCATGGGCATCGCCCGTTTCAACCTTTACCTGCTATCATGGCAGCACGTTCTCTCTTCAAAATCTTCGGCCCTCGGAAGTAGCAAGGCTTGGTGGATCCGTCCTACCGAGATCGCCTTCATGGCTTGCTACTGGTATGTCTTTGGATACCTGCTCCTCTGGTCCTGTCTGCCCGATTGGACCACCCGCGTGGTGTTCGTCCTCGTCTCTCATATTGTCACGATGCCTCTGCACGTGCAAATTACCCTCTCGCACTGGGGCATGTCCACCTCTGATCTGGGCGAGGAGGAATCTTTTCCTCAGCGCCAGCTGCGAACAACCATGGACGTGGACTGTCCTGCTTGGCTGGACTTTATACATGGCGGCTTGCAGTTCCAGGCCGTACATCACTTGTTTCCCCGTCTGCCAAGACACAACCTTCGCAAAGTCCAGGCCTTGGTGAAGGAGTTTTGTGCCGAGACGGGCGTGCCATATTCGATTCTTGGGTTTATGGACGGCAATAAGAAGGTGCTCGGTCGCCTGGACGAAATCGGCGACCAGGTCAGGATACTGGTGAATTGTCAGAAGTACATGGCCATCACGGGAGAAAGCGGACTCCACTGAGACGGCCGTTCCCTGTGTGTATATAACTTGTCGGTATACTTTCCTGTACACGACGCCCGGGTGGGTATAGTATAGAGGCTCACACACGATGATAGACCTGCATCGAAATCATGACAGCAGAAGGTTTTTTCCAAAAAGAGATTCAATTGCCTGACGCTGCGTGCTTGACCATGGATCTTTCAAGGGAGCGTCGAGAGAGGTGGAGATCTGAACATTCCCATCACAGTGCATCGGGAAATGCCTAATGCCGAGTGTGACAAACCTCCCCGATGAACCAAGTGATGGACAGCCAAAGTTGACAATTCTCTCCAATGAACCAACCAGCGTATCGGCAGCACATGTACCGCCAGATCCAGTCTTGCTACATGGCCAGCCGATGGACGCCTTGCACGCCCGTGATGATTTGACGACGAGCGTCCGCCAGTTGCCTATCGCCGGGCCCAGCACTGCCGTAGCAGGACGGATGGCAAGTGGAGGCAGGTGCTGGGCATTTCCAGTGGTCGTGCGTGCAAGTCACTCACTCTCGCTGCTGCTGCTGCTGCTGCTGCTGCTGCTGCTGCTGCTGCTGCTGCTGCTGCTTCTTTCGTTCTCCTTCTTATCGTGGGCGGGACTGGCTTCTACAGCACCCGACTGTGTGTATCATGTACTTTCAATGCGGAGAGGAATTCATGGTCTGAGAAGATGTGGGCGAATTGATTCTCACCACCACCACCACCACCACCATACGACAGCACCTGCGCACCCGTGTTGTGTTGTGTACATCGTTTTGATGGATGATCAGTCGTGTTTCCGGCGTTGTCGGAGAGCTACAGCCGGTCATGGCAACACCCGTCTCCGTGGCTAACAAGCTCGCGAAAACGGCTCTGTGGGTGTATCATCGTCATCAGCCAGTCACAAGCGCACGGATACACACTCCAGGCCAAATCTTCTCGATTCAATAGCTATATTGGTGGTTTTCTTTTTCTTTTCCAAAATATTCCAAATACCACAGAGGTCCCTTCCTCAGGAGGCGCCACACATGTCCAGCCGCGTGACGCTGGGGTCGTGATCGCTCGTCTGGCCCTTGAACTCCTGCCACGTATTCAGGTGGAGGTGCTCGACCGACACGTTCCGCGTGAGACTCTCGCTGATGAACATGTGGTCGAGGGCTTCGCTGTTCTGGTCGTACAGGTACGTGTATCGCTCTACTTCCGGCAGTCCGGCTGCCTCGTCGGCTTCGACGAGACCAGATTTGGCGGCAAAGACCTGCATCGGCCGCACCTGTGCGAACTCGTTGAAGTCGCCCGAGGCGATGATGCGTGCCCCGGCGTCCTTCTGCAGAATCTGGGCAATGAAATCCTGTACAGCTCGTCAGAGCAACGCTCCCTGTCTCTCTCCCTGTCCTTCTCTTCCTTCTTTGTGCTGGACAGGACCGGACGCAAAAAGGGAAACGGTATCGGGTAGAGGCATTACTTACAGCGGTCAGCTCCATCTGCCCAGTGCGTTTCTCAATCCCTTTGTTCACGGGGGGGCGCGGATCGCCGTGCAGACCCGTTGAGCCACCTTTGCTGCTGAAGTGGACGTTGACGGTGAAGAACTCCTTCTTGGGCTGCTTGACAGTGGTCCACATGGCGATCAAGGGCTTGCGGGTCGCCTCGAAATTGTCGTCCGTCTGGCCGATGCGGCCGGGATTGAACTTGAGTTCTGGCCCATCCAACACTTCATTTGCGTCGTTGCTGGAGCCAGGATTGACTTTATACAGCTCCACAGTATCTGGGCGGTAGAGATAAGCGCAGCGAATGTTACCTCCGGGCTGACCGCCGTCCTGGCCGTCAACAGGGTCAACGTCCGTGAAGTTGTAAGTCACCCCTGACAGCTTCTTGATGCCTTGCGTCAACGTCGATAGCGTCACATTGGCCGAGACAACACCGTCGTTCGTTGGGCCCGAATTGTCCTGGACCTCCTGGAGGAAAACCAGATCCGGAAGCCGTAGCTTGTGAACGATCTGGTCAATGACGCTATTCATGTGCGGTGAGTCAGGCGCCAGATTCTCGGCGTTGTAGTCGGCCACAGTGAAGCCATGGCAGTCACCCGTGCCGGTGATGGACGTGGCCGGATACTCGGATGGGACTGAGCCGGTGGGCTTGAGGGCTGTGAGAGGCAGGATCCGGTACGTGCCGAACGAGTTGTACACAACGCCAGTAACATCGCCGAGATAATCGCCCATTTTGGTGTCGGTCGGATTATGGGAGCCGTCGATGGGTGTTCCAAGGACAATGGTTTCGGGGTTGGCATCTATGATCATCTCATCAGCGTCGCGCGACACCGTGATAGGTCTGAGTAATTCGTCTTACCGCCCTTGAGCATCGTCACCCCGCCATGGCCATTGAGACCCGTCACGGTATAATTGCCCCTGACCCATACGTCGCCGTACTTGTTCGGCCGGCTGACTTGGAACACGTTCTGGAGTGTAACGAGCTCTCCCACCAGGCTCTCCCAGAAGTCGAGCCCGGAGGTCTTTGGGTCCAGCTTTGGATTGGCAGCGCTGATGCTCGTTACGGCATTGGGGAACCCAAAGACGCCACCCTTATCCAAGCTGGAGTAGTCCCGGTTGGGGGGTTGCGGTGTGTCGACGCCCACGATGAGCGGCTTGAAGGTGTTGCCGGACGAGACGACGACGATGTTCGAAGGCTTAGACAGTTCCGTGAGATATATGTGTTCCGGGTTGGACCTGCACAAGGCACTCACTCAGCATACAGTGTCTCCACTTGCTTGGATACTTGACGCAAACGTACCGAAACTCTTTGACCACTCCATTCAAGGTCACCACATCACCCGTCTTGACCTGATTGCCGATGGTGTTGCTGAACACGAACAGACCCTCTGATGTGGCGGGATTGTTGTCGGGCTGCGTCGACCTTAGAAAGACGCCGTTCTCTGCGATGGCCGTAACCAGGCCCTTGACCTGACTGACGCTCTTGTCCTTGAAGGGCGACAAGAAGCGGTCTCCATTGATCTCCGCGATGCTGGTGCCCGCCGCCGTAGACGCAAGCGCTGTTGTGGCGCACAGCAACGACTTCATGGTGCAAATCAAGGACGAGATGACGAGGAACGTGGAGCTGTATTCCTCGCACGCGCACGACACGGCGAGGTGAAGAGAATCGAGCACCATGTCGACGCGCTTTGTGTTATTTATGCCTATGCCCCCCGTCGATCTGTAGAACGGCCGGTCTAGTAGCTTGCCAAGCTTATGGAAGTTGCCCCCGCGGGCAACAAGCAACCCGCTACGCGAATCGTAGGTCGCGACGCCAGCATGGTCTGGCTTCCTGCCAGATCAATAGTCGTCTTGAGTCGTCTGCAGTGGTGACGGCCTCAGCGAATCACGTATTCCAGCAGGTCTCGCAAGCTCGGCGGAGTCAAAGAGCACGGGAACCAGGCTCTGGATGAGATGCTGATTGGAAGGGGGGGCCGAGATGCAGCAGCTGGCTTGGCATTTCGCCCCCCAAACCCTCCCTTCTAGAGCTGAAAGCTTCCCGTGCAACAATGGACGATCAGATAAAAACTGTGGGGCCGATGCTATCGCTCGTACCTTCCTCTCCAGGAACCTGCTCCCTCCACGTGCATTCTTGCTGCGACCAATCAGAAAGGCCTCGTCATGCGGAGCCGGCAGTTTAGCGCCAGCTTTCACCAGGCGGAAGGCTACCGGCTACCGCCCGCAAACAAACACTCAAATGGACGGGTTCTTATTGCCGATCACAAAGCCGCGTCGCCGAATCTGCGAGGCTGATCAGGGTAGTTTGAGCTGGTAGCGTGATTTTAGACTTCCCATGTTGGCCCAACGCCAAAGCCCGCCACCATTCTGCCATGCCATTGCTATGCCAAGATAACAAAACACTCCCTCATTCGGATGCACCCAGATCCTGGCCGAGTGAACCTGCATGTCCACATGTCTTCTGGCCTGGAGCATCTCCATGCGCCTTGTTCATGACCATGGGATGCTTTCAGCGGTCCAATGCAACGGCGCTGCACTTACTTCGCCGAGTTCCACATTTCGTTCGCAAGCTTTGCTTACTTCTCAATTTTGATTCCCAGAACGGACCAACTCCCAGGACGGACAAAAGGTAGACGTCGCCCGAAGACTGAGATCCTTCTCCGTAGCCTGCCTATTTGGATGTCAGGCTTTTGGCATGACATCCTAATGATTCAGTGGAGATCGTTGAGTGGTGCGAAGCGCCAAGGAGATGACACATTCCATCGCCATTTCGCACCATGAAACACTCTGTAAGGCTTATCAACCTTGCGCCAGCTGCCGGCTGCCGGCTGGGCCTTCAGCCTGCGCTTGGTCCCGGCAAATCATGGGCTCTCTCCTTTCCCTTACTGGGCGGAGCGAGATCCAGTTCCGGTTGGTGCTCGTATATGTAATTTATGACTTCGTCAGGAATTCTGCATCGGTCAGTGACTTCCTGGCTTAAAAGAGGGCGGGTTTGGCTTCATACAAATAATCGATTGACATCTCCCTTTTCAAAAGAAGGCGGACTTTGGTTGATGATATGTCATTCGTCACGACCTGTACTACCGGGTCAGCCACCTTCCCTCCTTCCGAGTTCCGGGGGGTAAACAAACCTGTCTGACGACGTGGATATTCTTCTCCCACTGCTTGAGCGCCGCCAATGCCGAATCCAGCTCGGTTCCTGTTCGCTCGAGGACAAAAATGCCGAAGTTGCCGAGAATATGGTCAACATCTTTGGCGTCCCAGAGGTCTGGAGTGCTAATAGTCTGTATCAAGTCGGCACCGGCTAGAAGGACGATTTTCGCATGTTTGCGGCTGCCGTCGGTGCATTCAATGCCGCCCATAACATGGTTGATTTCATAATCGAAATGATCTAACACTCGGGCAGTCGGAATGTACGTCGGGCTTTCGGCTTCCCAAGGATCTACCATAAGCCATTTGGAGCTGTTCTCGGCCGCTAGTCGGCACATCTGTATTCGGTGATGGGCCGGTGCCAACCCTTTTTTCTTGTATGCGTCCGACACGGGTGAGAGGTACCCTCCAACCACATCGAAACCTATCCAGGTCAGGTCAAACTAGTTCCCTTTGTCTTGTCTCCCCCCATCGAAGAGATAGGGCAAGCGCAATCTGCTTACCTTCGTTGCGGGCATGATCTCGCGCCATCGGGAACATGCGCAGATGCAGAAACGTTGGGGGCGAGACTAAAAGCTACGTTAGCATGCGTTTGCGACACTTGATTTTTCTGGCCGTGTTTTCACTCACATGAGCCACATGCGACGAGCACCAAGGGCGTCTAGATACCGTCAGAACAGAAAAGGGCATAAACGAGGCGGACGTGTGCGGGCTTACTCGGCCGGGATCGCAGGTGCGTGCAAGCCGGTGGGAGGGAAAAATGTAGCCCTCGGCCGTCATCTTCTTGACGTAAGGAAAGTCGGACGCCATTACGTGCTTGGCCGATGGGCTGATCGTTGCGTGACAAAATCTTTGGCGGCAGGAACCAGACCCTTTTCGCGCAAACGATGGCGGATACGCCGAGAGATGGGCGAGGCTGTATGGCTTTTGCTCGCGCGAGGAACTGGTGGAGGGGCCGCCGACAGTCCAAGTATGCAATCTTTCGCGAAATGTATGGCAGGGTGATGTCCACCGAGAACAGGCAGCCTGCAGCAGCGGCACCACCGGAATAACAGCGCGGACCGGCTGTTGAGTCAGAGGGCGGAGCAGAAAGGTGGCTCGTTCGTGGAAGAATTTCGTCGGCAGCGGATTCGCGGAAATGGCGGGCGAGGTTGATAGGGACAGGTCGGGGGCCGAGACTTGCCGGCAGTGACAACGGCCGTTAGGTGAAAGTGGGAAACCGTTGAGGTGAAGATGACAGAATTCCGACCAATCCAGCCGAGGGAGACGAGTCGAGTTGAGTTCAGACTTTCTTCGCAGTCGCCGGAACGAATGGTTGGTCCTGCCTGGCAACTGGCGGGGTCCGACTCCGTCAATGCGGACGAAGCATTCATGCTGGTTTGCTGACGTGTGGAGCCCTTTATACCCCTTGCGGCAAGGCGCCCCCTCCTCCATTGCACCACATGCATGGCATCATCCCGCTGCAGAACCTGCATGGCAACCAGAACTTGTCGAGACATGTGGTTCAGATACCGTCGTCGCCCGCTTTTCTGGTCAGGCCAAGCTGCGTGACGCAGACGTCTTTGCGCGCGCTCTGTGGCTCGCGGCCAGCGGTGTGAAGATTTCGTAGTGACCATATTTTCCGACGATATGAATGACAAGAGGGGACACAGCCCTCATCGCGTCGGGCCAGTCAGCGATGACAGTATGCACCGCGGTTGATAGCAAGCGCTGCTGCGAGTGCGCAATCCAAGACGCTACGACAGCCATTCATGAGAGGGGCCGAGGTGGGCGTCGCTGTGTCCGTTGGGTCGCCTCCAGCTATTTGTCAATCGACGGTTAATTGCAACACTCGCATCATGGCAACTCCCCAACGCTACGGCGCTCAATAGCCAAAATCCTCCCATTCAACCTGCTCGCCACTCAGCCATGTGGTCAGCAGCTTCAAGAGTTTCGGCCCCGCACATAAGTAAAACTTTCTTCCCTGTCCCTTCAGGCTTGCCACATCGCTTGCTGCCATACGCCTCCTTTCTATGCCCCTGGCACCTAGATCCGCCAGTCTCTGTTCCACCATCTGCCCCATGTCTCCCGTGACGAATAGAGTCGTGACGCCTGCCAGTCCCGGAATTTCTTCGAAAGATCGCACTGCCAAGGGCGCATCCTCGCCGCGCAAACTCCATGCCACCGAAAAGTCCACTCCGGCATCCAGGACGCCGCGCGCCTGAGCGAGCACTGGCGTGATGCCGACACCACCAGCGACAAACACTGACTTCTCTGCAGATCCGACACTCGCGGGCATGCGGAACTTGGCTTCGCCGGCAAAGCCTAGAACAGAGATGTTGAGGGGTACCCTGGTGTTGTGTTTCCACATGAGGCCTGTTGCGGGCCCGTTTCGTCGCGCCGTGATTTGAAGCCTGCCGTCTTGCGGAAGACTCGATACGGTGAACGTCCGTATGAAGTCGTCATTGATGCTTTGGGGCGCCTCGTCGCGCATGTGCGAGTAGCCCAAGCTCAGCTCTGGCTCAAAGTCCAGCGTGATGTGCTGCCCGGCATCCCATCGCGGCGTGACGCGGCGGCCTAGTGATGACGAAGACAGGTCCCAGGTGAAAATGCCGATAGTGGGCGTGATGAGCTCCCTCTTGACGAGCGTTGCCGTGAGATCAGACCCTGCAGAGAGATCCGTGGCCCGCGGGTCGTTCCTCTCGGCTGTCAAGTATCGTAAAGGAGGGTTGTAGGGCGAGTATTCTCCAAGGGCCCCGCGGAACGGCAGGCCGCCCCTGACGAACTTGGCCTCCGAAACGTTGATCTTGACGGCAAGTCGTGCGCGAGCCAAGAGTGAGGAAGCTTCATCCCCAATCAGTACGGACGCGCTACCTGTGAGGTATAAGACGTTGGCTGTGTCAAAATCAGGAATGACGATGCCAATGAGCGGATTCATCCTGAGATTTCCTAGCGTCTGATACAACCTGTTGCCGGAATCTGCGCGACAACAGTCAGCCCATGTCTTCTGTCCAGATTTCCTCCCAAAGTCGGAATAACTCACATTCTGGATACACCAGCTGCACTTCCCCCGGCTTGTTGGACAGGATCCTTACGAATCCCGGCTTGCCACCTCTGTGGTTCGTATCCATTGACTCTCCGTTTGTGCTGGAGAGGAAGAACATGTCGGCCTTGTAAATCACATCCAGAGCCTCGTTTCCGAGAGGAAGCTCGTTGCTCACAAGCTCCGCGTGATCCGGATTGTGCTTCACCACTTCCTTCTTGTTCAAATACTTGGGACAGTTGCCAAGGCTCTCCGTGACCGCCACGGCGGCCTGCACGCCGTTTTCAACAACAGCTCCTGCAATGAAGGCTCCTATCAACTTCACCCGGTCCCGCGTCTCCAGATCAATCGACAGCGCAGACACCATCTTGCCCTGTCCGTTGTTCGGCCGCGCCACGCCATCAGCATCGGCTTCTTTCCAGAGGGCTGCGAACACAGGATCATGCCGTCTGTCCACAGCCGTCTTCAAACCCAACACCCCCTCAGCCACCTGTCCCGCAAATCCTCGCTCACCGCCCCAGATGGTTGTCCACGGGCGATTTTCTTCGTCGAGGGTTCCGACAGCAACGAGCGGCGAGTCTTGCACCCGGGCGACGTATCGCGCTGGTAACCCGGTCACGGACGGGTTGGGGCCCGCGGGGACCTTGAGTGCCTCCCGCATCGCGGCCTCGCCATCGTGAAACTCAGATGGCATTTCTGTGATGCCTTGAAGGCTTTGCAAGGCAAGCAACTGTCCAATCGATGCGAATGCTAGATTCTGGATATGCATGGAACTCGCCACGCCTCTATGCTCGTTTTTAAAAGGGAAGGGAATACCAGGAATAAGATGAATTTCAAATGATGACACTGGCTTCATTCAAGGTAGCTATCCGAAGGCGCAAAGCAAGAAGCCGAATGCCATGAATGGCATCGGCTTTCGTTCTCGGCAGGACCCGGCCATTTCTCGGGTTGACAAATCAGACCTACCACGCCCACGGGCATAGGACGCAATTCCGGTGCGAAATGTCGCGTCTCGCCCTGGACCGCTGTCCTCGTAACAGCCAGCTCACGTAACCCCCCTCCCCTATTTCGGCTTCTTTTCTCACACACCAGCGCCTGAGCTCCTGTCGGATTACTAAGATTGGACCAATCAGACCGACGCCATGGCGCCACGGAACCCGTAACCTTTGGAATCATTGTTTGGTACGTGCCTTGCCAACGAAGCCAAGGCCAATCGAGATACGTCAAGTCATATTCAAGTTCCTCAAGCTATTGCCCTTATTTCCCACAAGACACCTGGTTACCACCCTCAGGAGAAAAAACTTCTGTACGGAATTGCGTCGCCACCACGTCAAATGCCTTTACCAGGCCGAAATTGTGAAGTCGCGTCCTACGTATGCGCCTCTGCCCTCTTTTCTAGTCTGGAGCGAGATTGCCAGGTCAATGACCATGAGACATCAGCCTGCAAGGTACTTCCAGCTTGGCATCGGCAGGTCATGCATGCACCAGCATTGGTAAGACAGGGCAGAGGCTCTGCGAACCAAATGGCTGATCAATGTATGCTATTTTCTAATAATATCCCCCGCCGTTCGGCTGCGACTCGAGGTCGTATCCATACGGTCCTCTGCCTGTGTTCTGAGGTGTGCCGGAACGACTATGCGGCTCCCCCCTCTGAGCGTACTGCGGCACCGGCGCCGTCATGTTGCGTTGCGGAAAATACTGCTGAGGCCCTTGTGGAGGCATTGGTCCTGCAGGGCCCGTCATACTCCGCGCGAGTGGTGAAGAAGTACCATGGAATTGTGAAAGTGCAGCAGGCGGGGCGGCGCTGTAAGGCTGGTATGCTACGGGGCCGGTGTTGTTGCGACCCATCGCAGGCGGCGCTGTGGCATTGCTGTCCATTGATCGGTTTGTCCATGTCCTCGCAGGACCGGACTGCAGTGGCATGCTTCGCTCCGTGAGAGCCGGGCTGGCAGTGATGTTCCTGAGGGGCGAGCCATTGGGTTGAGGCATGGGTGATCCGAAGCCGATCCGGGAATGTGCCAGGCTCCTTTGCGAATTCGACGTGCCTGGTCGCGTCGGTGGTATGATTCCGCCGTAATAGTCGCTCTCGGGCAGGCTGGGCGCAGGCGACTGGGATCGTCCATAACCAAAATCTGCGGCTGAAGACACCAGCGGGGCATGAGACGAGAAGCTCGATACGGACCCTGCAGTTGCGGTCCGTTGTACAGGACGCCTTCCGCCGACAGAACCCATCTCGATGTTTCCGGGCGAACTGGGGCGGGAAGTGTACATTGGCAACGCAGTTGTCGACTCGTCGCGGCCTATCGTGGGCATCTGAGGAAGAGCATCGTCCATTCCTTCCTGCGAGTAAGGGAGCGTGGGCAGCGTGGCAGAACGATCAAGCGATGGCGTTTTCTCGCCATTCTTCTTAGCATTTTTCAGCTCAGCCTTCAATCTGTCAGCCTGGCCCTTCGCCAGAGCCTTGTTGACCTTCTTGGAGACGATGCGCAACAGCTTCTTATTGACTTTTCTTTCACAGTATCCCGTCAGGCCACCGTCGGCTCGCGGAATCCAGTGGAATAGGAAGAAGACGTAGAAGAAGCAGGCCATGAGTAAAAAGAGTGCGGAAAAAATCCAAATAACCAAGGTGAAGCACATGGCTGCCAAGATCAGAGCTTGTTGAAAATCCTCCATGGCGAGCAACTTGATCTTGTCGAAAAAACCCAGGATGGCACCGTCAACGCTTGTGGCATCAGAAGACAGCTTGGCCACGTACACAGATCTCAACGTGATCGCGTTGACGACCTGACGAGGACCTGAACAGAAAATGACGCGGATCCAGGCTGAGCAGGTCGGTTAGCACCCGTCGCTTTCGACGAAGACTGGGGCAGGGGAGAGAGACTGCGGCTTGCTTACATTGGAAACTGAAATAAGTGAATAGAGCAACATATTCCGAGCCCTTTTTACTTTTAGCAAGCGCAGCAAATACCAAGAATCTTCTCCAGCCTTGGCCTCCACAGATTCGAATCGACTCCCAGCGAGCGGCCAGACCATCAAGGAAGCACTCGGCAACGTTTCCCCGCCTCACAACTCGAAAGGCTCTCACGCTCTCGAAAGCGAGGTTGACGAAGGAAAGTAAAATGCAGATGGAGAAGATCCATTTGGAGACGGAAATGGGTATGGCGGGCTCAATCTTGGACGACCAGCGGCTGAATGCAAGAAGATTGACGGCCGTGAAGCTGTCGACGGCATAGACGGCAATGGAGATAATCAACATGAACCAAAGATAGCAATAGGCGAATATCGGACCGCATCCGCATCCCCTGGCCTTGAAGTCCTTCAAACTGATGTAGTCCCATTTCTGGTCAGCAAACTCCCGAGTCTGCTTCTTTCGATGACTGGCGCAGCCCATCTTGCCGAGCTATTCAGTGAGTGTCAACGTCGATGCGGGTTGAAGACTCGACCTAAAGAGAGCGTCAAAGTGTTGCGGACCTGCCGTCAGCACTATCTGCCCTTCCCCGGATATGTATGTCTGCTGTCTTCGCGTCGAAAAGAACGTTCTGGATACTGTTGTCTTCCCGTCACGAGGCACCGACCAGCAGGCGAAGTGGAAGAAAAAAATGCCTTTGGCTGGTATTGTCAACGTGAATTCATCCCCATATCGAGATCATACACCAGGTATATCGTATGGAATGACACTGAATTTTGAATTGAAGACGGAGTTTCGTTCGTATCACAAAGGTCGCGGTTTGCAGAAATCGTAGTCGAAGAAAGCCGGAATCGTGCCCACCGGAATTGGGTATCAGAGACAGGGCAAAGGGCAAGTCTGTTCAGGAGACGACCGAATAATGGCTGCAATTACGTCGATTGCAGGCAACCCTGGTCTGCGCTCACGCAACCAGAGACCGTGAGCGATTCGGGAAAAGGAAAAACACACAGGCGTTGTCACCGCTGTGATGAGAAAGGAGATATCGCCAGGGTGAACGATGTTGCCGCCGAGTTTGAGCTGCGCGCCGAGACGTGGCGGGACAATGCAGGCGAGGTCGAGAGAATGCACCCAGACGCAGACACCAGACAGGAGTTTGGCTATTGTCTGTGTTGGAATGCAGCGGACGGGCGGCTGGCGACAACGAGAAACGAGAGACAAGAGACAATAGCCCAGGACGGGAGCAGCAACAAGTTTCAAGGGCAGCCGACCGAGGGCGCGACCATGGATTGGCCGATCGACAGGCTGAACGGAGAGGCGTGGGAGGCGCCCGCCCATCCCTTCTGATGTCTCAATATCATCAGATCGCTGAACTCTGAGCAGCGGACAACAGATTGGATTTGACATTGATTGGTTCATACACGCCCCCCCCCCCTCTCCCCTCCATCATTCTTCAACAACGGGCTATGATTGGTTGTTGGCAGCATCTGCAAGGGGTACCACTCATCGCGACCGCCAGGGGTTCTGCCATCTAATTGGCCTGCCAAATCTATTCTGTACACTCAAACGCCGGACCCCCCCGCGATCGGGAGTACCATTCCAACCAAATTCTTTCGCGCTGGCCAGGCGGCAGCTGGCGCAGCCGACAGAAGAGGAAAAAGGCTCGCATCGCACATTCGTTTTCCCCCTCACCATGGCGCTTCGGTGCAGAAAAGTAACACAACACAAAACGTGAGCGGACACCACGGTCGCTGCAACGCCGGGGCTTCACGCCCCTTCGCCGCACCCAGGCCCTGGTCTTTTCCGTCTCTGTCCGAGACGGTCGGTCTCGTGCGTACGCGCGCGAGGCCGCCCACAGATTGCCATCAAATTTCCACCAAGGCAACGGGGGTGGGATAGATGACCTTGAAACAAGCCTTGACGCCCTTCTTCCCTCCCCCTCCTTCCTCTGCCACGACAAGTACACTTCTCACGCAGAAGATGGTTCGTTACGTCCAGATCCCCCCCCCCCTGGTGTTTGACCCGCCACTCAGCTGGTTGCACCACGCGAATGGATGCGATGCCACATGCCTCATGACCTTCACCTCGAATCCTCCGGGGAAATCACGTATCTGAGAATAGGAGCGTCGGCCGAGTGGTGCTGAGAGTTTCACGATGTCGCCGGCGGAGACACCGTGCGTTCAGCGTTTGCTGCCACAGTTGACCAATCCTCACAAGCGTCAACTCTACTAGGTGTACCATCCTCAGCTTGCTTCGCAGAACGCCACTCCATCTGCGGGACTACTATACATACATTCGTTGGTAGACGAATGCCCAATGATGAGTCGTTCCCGCCACTATGCAGCAGACATGCCATTCCGGCTACGTAGCCATTTATCGATTTCACGAACAATAGTGCATCGCACCGTAGATGACTGGCAATGTAGGCACTCATGCCGCGGCGTCTCACAACGCCTGTCTCAGCAATGCTCTCTCATGCTGCGTGCTGACCGATTCATGGGGTCGGCAGCGCTCTGATGTCGCGACTCGGCCGGTGTGCGTCTCGGCCTCGGCAGGATTTTTCCGTCCCTCCTCCCCTCGGGGGGGGGGGGGGGGGGGATCACTGACAGACAGCTCAGTCAATACAGTATGTTGTATGTCAGTCAGCAGCAATCTTATTTTAAGAGGTGAAACGATCAGCAAATTTGATTGATTGCCCGCGGCGACAAGTCATCAGATGGCACACACAGCATCGGCATATTGGGATCATCTGTTTGCAACATACGTGCATTGCCCTTGCACTTTGTGACTGGGCATTCTGTCTGCATGCATTTAAAGTCTCGAATGCTCCGTGGTATCGTGTGTGCGTGTGCGTGCACTCAACCCGCAGCGCCCACGTGCAAGAAGACGAGAAGGCTCCCCCCCCACGGCTTGCCTTTATTCTGGACGTGGCACGACACGGCATAAATTGATCATTGCGAGGGGGGAGGGGAGGCCTGCAAACGACTCGATTACCTTGGTTTGTCAATGCTCATTGGGCCCAGGGCATGGCTTGAACCATGCCAATGATTCACGCTAGGCGACTGCCCCCAAATCTGCATAGAAACGACGCATGGCCTGGCGTGGTCCTCTGGGCCATGCGCCATCACAATCTGTATTCTCGTGACTGGCGCTACACCCTAGTGCACTTTGGGTGATTGGTGGTGGCTCTGTTCCCGTTTGGGGAATCTCTTTTTCTGTATTGGCTGACAGGCTCTGCCATAGAGACCTCCCTCTCTCCGTGAAGGGTCCATCGAGCTCCGAAAAGACGGCCGTCAAGTCGGTTTTGACACTGATTTGTCAACTTGCCTTCTACACAGACCGAATGAGGATTTTGAGACCCCAATTCCTGACAGATGCATAAGCTGAGATGGTGGTGAGTGTAGCGGTGAGCATTGCTGCAACCTCCCTCCTGCTCCGCTGCTTGCCCGCTCTCTTTTCCTTTCCCTGAACCAACGGGCAGCGACAGCTACGAGCCCCACCGCCCAGCCCCAACTGTCTTACTGTATTGTTCCCACCTTCAACGTCATCTTCCTTGATGCGCATGCTCTCCTCGGCGCCACTTTGGGTCTTCCCACAAAAGCACAACACCGCAAACAAGTTCCTGTTTACTTGTTCGATTTTCCTCCCCACCGCGACCAGTGATAGGAAGGGGGAAAAGTAAGAGAGAACACAAACAAATCCCCACGCACGAAACAACATCATCGTCATCGAGTTAGCTGGCGCGCGTCATAGTCTCTTCGACCGACAAGCAAGAGCGCAGCAGGAAGAAGTCAGAGGAGGAAGAGGAAGAAGAAGGAGAAGAATCAAGAAGAAAACCCAAGGATGGCGGCGGTCCCCAGCAACACGCCGCCTCTCCTCCTGACGAAGCGCCTCAATGCCTTTCTCCACGCCAACCAGACCGCCCAGCTCCCGACTCTCCTCCTCACCACGTACCACGGCAAGCTCCTTGCCCACGCGAGCCCCCAGCACCCAGTCTCGGTACTCCGGACCCATGCCACTGTCGCAGCGTCCCTGCTCGCCATCCACACATCGTCATCGGTCGACGTGCCATCAGCTCTACCCGGCTCCAGGACGCCCGATCCCATCTCGAGCTCCCCTCCTTCGTCAGAAGACCACGACCACAATAGCAACCATCACGACAACCATCACGACAACCACGACCACCCAACCGATTCCAGCTATGATCGTGGTCCAGCAGCTTCAGCAGCAGCAGCTACCGCTTCATCGCGAACGAGAGTCGCCGTTCAGCCCGTCACAATAACCGTCCAGCTCAGCGGCGGCACCTTCATCATACGGCGCTTGAAATGCGGCCTCCTGTTCGTGTGCGTCGGGCCGTCGGCGCAGGATCTCCATTCTGATGCGCTGCACGAAAATGGTGACGCGGCCGGAAGCAGTCCCAGCGACGGGGGGAGCTTCGTCACCGTCGATGGCCAGACCTCGTCCAGCTTGGATAGCATGGGCGCGGCTTCGGTCGTCGCCATGAGGAGACAAGCTGGTGAACTGGCGCGCTGGCTGGATGATAAGCTTGGCACCTTGTCCGTTCCCGAAGAAGGGGTAGGATCTATTGATTGAACCTACGGCCATCCTACTTTCTGCTTTTATTTTCTTTCTCTTCTTATATCCCTGTGTGCCTCTGCTGTTCTCTGTCTCTCGATCATTTCCTTCCCGGCCTTCTATTTCGTGAATGAGAAAATGATGTAGAGAAGCATGGAACTGGCGTTCTTGGAGACTCGGCTACTGCTACCGGGATCGGTCTCATTGGTTTGCATGGGCGTGTGCATGGGCAAGATCAAGCGATGGTTGGAAGGGGGATTTCCTACCTGAATTTCAGTGTTTATTTTTTATTTGTCAAGTCGCATATAGCACCTGCCTGCCCGCTTCCCTGCGGCGCATCAAAAGATGACGAGTCTGTGAGTTGCGTTATAGCATACACCCAAAGCGTGCCTTGGCTTGCCGCGGGACCAAATTATACTCGCGCGACATATTTTTTCTTCCCAAGTCTTGGTCATAATACAGCGTCCAATCTGAGTGAAGTGCGACCAGTAACGAGAGAGAAGCACCACTTGTGGCAGCTCACCACGTCGCATGATAACACGTTGCACCATCACAATTGGGAATGCATCGGAAATGATATTAGATAATAATTGCGACAAGTTGACGTAATCGTGCATCGAAACAAACGCTTCGACGTATCGTACACAAGCCAGGCCAGGAAGCGGTGGCATGCGTGTCAGCCTTCCTGTAAGTGTACAAAGGGAAAACCGCCACTGATGACTCCTCCAAATTGCGCCGTGAAAAGACCAAAAGTTCGCTCGAGGGAAACACCAATGCTCCACCCAGAATGTTCAATGCCCAAAGGAATTCGCCAACTCACATGCTGCAGCTACAGAGTCGCACACTTTGCTTTTTATTCAATGCTCATACGCATGAGCCCGTCATGAGTATCGACCATCCCCTGGAATCCAACTCTCCCCTTGCTGTTGTGCCGGCTGCTCGTGCCGGGTCCGGGATTGCCGGGCGTACCGGCGCTGACGCTTCCGGTGTCGCTTTGTGCGCTGCTGCCTGCCCTGTCACCTCCCGTGCTCCCTGGACGAGAACCCCATGGCGCCGAATCTCGCTGCATGGGGCTTTGCAGGATGGGTGAGTTGTGGGCGCTCATCCCGGGGCTAACGGCACGTCGCTTGAAGCTTACGGGATCGAAATCGTCGTCTCTCCGTCGTTTGTTGTTGATTCTCCGGGTGATCTCCGCGGCGCTCGGTCCTTGAATGTTGCTGCCAGGAAAGGCCTAGTCGAAGGAAGTCAGCATCTCATTCAATTCCCCTCTGCGTGATGTGAGAAAGCTCACCGTATTCTCGAAATAACCCCTAGGCAGAGGCGAATCAGCAGCAGCGTCCTCGCTCATTCCAGACGAGGAGCCGCGAGGTAAGACGGTCGGTGGTGGGGACGTCGTGCGCGTTCCCCCAATGCTACTCGATTCAGAGAAGGTGTCCCAAAAGTTTCTTCCCCTGGAGTTTCTCATGGCCTGCTGCTTGAAGCTGCTCGACAGCCCCGAGGATACATTGCTGGTCATGGTCATATCGTCCTCTTGATTGTCGTCGATGGAATCGGCAGTAGCCATGTTTGGAGAGGAGAGAATGCTAGCTGCTGCGCTCAGATCGGTTTGCAGAGGCGGAATTCTCGGTCCGCGGCTGACATCACTCTCGCGAACATGCTTGACAACTTCAGCCTCCCGTCGTGTTTCCGCCTCCGCTGGAGCTCCTTCTTCGGACAACGCAGCTCTGATGCGAGCAAAAGTCTTTGGTTTTGGCTAACGCGTTTGATGTCAGCCTAATTTCGCCGGTCGAGCCGAGGATGAAGCATTCCTCAGCACAACTTACCAAAAGATTTCCACGTCGAGTCACGGTTCGGCGAATGACACCTCGTTGCGGTCCATCTCCAGCATTGCCGTCAACATCACTCTGCGAACGACCGCTCTCATCCCCGTCGGCTGTGGATATATGCAGTTGATTCGCTTGCCAGCTTATGCTCTCTCGTCGCGTCTTTGACGAGTTACTGGGGGGTGATTTGGACAGCGCGGCAGCAGTCGTGTTGAAGCCCAGGCCTAGAGGGCCTCGCACCTTCTTTTTGTGTTGTTTCCGGTGGCGCTGCCGTTGCTGGAAACTCATGAGACAAGCCATGGCTGGAGATCCGAAAGGGCCAGCAGGGTTCACGTTGGAGGTTGTTCGGGACACTTGCGGCGTAGTCACGTATGGTTCGTCCATATCCTCGTCCATTAAGTCATCGTCATCGGAAGAAGTAGAAGAATCGGACGCGACAGCATGCTGTGTAGTGCTCCCCAAGGAGCTGCTGATATTCATCCTTTCGTGATTGCCCATCATGGACCACAGAGAAGAGGAGGTTTGTTCGGGACCGGTGAGCTCTCCCCTCCTGCTAGAAATATTCATAGCTCGATTTCCCAAGGTCGGCGATGAGTCCGGCGATGACTCGGCCAGGGTGGAGTGGTGCAAGCTGGTCGCGGCACGGGAAAAGTCGAGGCCGCGCGACCGGCGTGGCAAGATATTCGTTGGTGAGGCGTATATTTGCGAATGATCAAGTTTCGGCGACAGCGGAGACGGCTTCACATACGGATTTGAGGCTGCAGGCGGAGGAGTATATTGCCGAGGCGGCATTTGCAGTGACAAAGCCTTGGGCTCAGCTCGACGGGGTGTTGCTGGTGGCTGCGAATCCCTGATGCTCATGTCGTCTTTTGACGTCCTCCGCGACCCCTCGAGCAGTTGAGGAGGGTCGGAGAGTTTCTTGGACGGCGTGCCTTCGCCGTCTGAGAGGGAACGTGTCCTATTGACAGTCGGCGTTTTGAGGCCGGCATAGGGCCCGCATTGTGTGCTGTCCATGATGGTCGATTCATCGATGTGATGCCCCAATACGGCTTGAAACGGAGCGCGGCAATGGCAGGGCCAATGCGCGTCCACCAGAGGTCGGTCGCCTCCGTCATTGGCCGGTGTCGCCGACGGAATGAATCACCGAGATGCAAACAACCCGGCCATCAAAAGCGATCCTGATGTTGTGCCGAATAAGAAAGGAAAGGCTAGCATGAGACTTTCGGCTAAGGTTGGTGGGTGGACCGCGGCCACGGCGAGCGTATCGCGGCTAAGCAGCGTGTGGTCGGTACGGAAATACATGCTAGCCGCCTGTATACCTCGCTTGTTCCAGTGTCAGTAGAGGTTGCTGACTTGCGCCGCTGGACGGGCTGAGGAAATTGGCTTGCCTGCAGCAAGCGGCTGTCAATGTTTGCTTGGTCTGCACGCCTTGAAATGTCTGAGATGTATGCATAACCATCGTCCGGATATCACGTACATGTGATCCGTCTCGGTCGTAACACACGCACACACACTCATACACACACACAAACACACGGGGGGCTTGTGCATGTGGAATTGCGACGACTATACGGTATTCAATTCATTGTACAATTCATCCTTGGTGCTGCATCTTACTGTGTAAAGGAAAGTGTGGACGGAAGACCTGATCGAGCTATGCCGACAGTTCATGAATTTCATATTGCCCATCACACGCCAGTCTACTCACACAAAAACAGGTAGCGCGTTTGGTTCTTTGACGTCAGCACTGATCGCGACCGCCCGGCGGCGGGGCAGGAGCGGCGGGGCAATCTCCAACCTCGAGCGCTGGGTGCACCTGCAAGATAGGATTTGAAAAACACGGCTCAAGCTCTAGTTGTCGACCCTGATGACCTTTCCAGCAACTGCCGCTCACCGGATCAGAGCCGTCACCAATTACCTGAAGCCGGTACAACCAACCCTCAGGGTTCTCAGTTCAGGTACGGCACCCCACAGGCTCGTACCTCCGAGCTTGGGACTAAGCTCCATCAGGCCACCAACAGCAGCGAGCCATGGCGACCACCACGGACCTCAGCACCTACAAGTTCAACCACTCCATGTCAGTTCAGATGAGCCCAAGCTGTATTGTGGTAGCAGGCTGGCTGACATAAGACATTCCTGCAGGCTTCGGGTCAAGGATCCCAAGGCATCTGGTGAGTCAAGCATGTCTGCTGCTGTATCTTGTGCCGCACCATCGCCACACGCTGATCCCGAGATGACGTGAAGTCAAGTTTTATGAATTTCTGGGCATGTCCGTGGTCAAAAAGCTTGAGTACCCAGAAGCGAAATTTGACTTGTACTTTCTCGCCTACAACGGCCCCACGGCTATTTCTCATGGCAATTCTCAAGTGAACCGAGAGGGCGTCATCGAGCTGACCCATAACTACGGCACCGAAAGCGATGCTAAGTACAGTGTCAACAATGGCAACAAGGAACCGCACCGCGGCTTCGGTCACACATGCATAAGCGTTGACAACATACAGGCTGCTTGTCAGCGACTGGAGGATGCCGGATACGGTTTCCAAAAGAAGCTGAGTGATGGCCGTATGAACCACATCGCCTTTGCTCTGGACCCCGATGGTTACTGGGTTGAGATCATCGGGCAGAAGCCCGTTGAGGAGACCAGGGACGTGAAACAAACAGACCTGAACACATATAGAATGGTATGTCGCGTCATGCAGCCTGCTGGGGCGCCTTTCTCACGTCCCTTGCAGAACCACACCATGATCCGCGTCAAGGACGCTGAGAAGTCACTCAAGTTCTACCAGGAAGTCATGGGTATGACCCTGTTCAGAACCTCTGAGAATCAAGCTGCCGGATTCAATCTGTACTTTCTTGGGTACCCGGGCGAGCAAGGCTTGCCAAAAAATGGGGAATTGAGTAAGCGGGAGGGTCTTCTGGAGCTCACTTGGAATTATGGCACAGAAAAAGATGCCGACTTCAAGTACCACAATGGTAATGACGAGCCCCAGGGCTTTGGCCACATTTGTAAGTGACAAGCGCTTGTGCAGCCCATATTTGGTCTTTGCAAATATCCTCTCCATGCCCCAGACTCTAGGCGAGCAAAGGCTGATTGGCCCTCTAGGTATCAGTGTCGATGATGTCGATACGGCATGCCAACGTTTCGAAGATCTCAAATGCAATTGGAAGAAGAGACTTACAGACGGGCGCATGAAAAACATTGCGTTCTTGCTAGATCCAGATGGTTACTGGATTGAAATCATCCCGAATGACAAGTACAGCGACAAACGTATTGCATAGATAGGTCGCATGGAAAACCTGCGAGTGTCCAATTCGATGTTTCCGTGGCCAATTGCTGAGCTTCACGAGGCCATATCGAGGCCATATGATGGAAGAAGCTCTGTGAAATAAAAATCTTAGGTAATGCAAAGTATGCGGTAGATGACACTGGGCTGAAAACAATCTCAATTCTTCGCTCTACCATTCGGTGGCTCGGAGTCTGATGCCGCAAATGACGGAGCCTAAATACCATGGTCAATCTGAAAGATGCCGGGTCCGGAATTGCTATCAAAGGCACCAAGGAAATGAGCTGATGCCGGCATTTGGCCTAGGCAGCTTCCTGAGAGTGCGGGGAAGTGTGGGGTACCCACCTCCATTCTTTGGTAGCTGTACGCGACTAGACCCGCTATATCCGGCATTCGCGGTTCTGGCTGTTCCTTCCCTTTTCCTAGCCTGCTCTTCTTGCAGACCCGTCTGTTAGCAGCTGGCGCATTCTCGGACACCTTAGTTTGGCCTGCGCCCTTCAGCTGCCGACCAAAATGAAGGCACCAGCCCCCGGCACAACGTTGCAGTGACTTCTTGCATGGTGAGAGCGGGGGAAAGGCGAGTGCGATGACCACGATTGGCTGCAACTGCCCGCTCCCTCTTCCATACGGCTGGGGGCAATGCTTCTCTCCGCCACGGCATTCTATGGGATGTGGGCATGAGCCACGAGCGAGCCCAATGATTCGCTTCAGGTTTTACGCATTTTGACGGCAGCATACTGTGAAACCTGACTTGAGTGAATCGTGTTGCTCTCTTGGCCTGAGTCGGTCACCGCTCGACCTGTGCATCCGATCCGTTCAGACCGCTAGCCTCGTGTTCAATACCAAGCAGCTCTTGCCTAGGATTATTCCTTTGCCGCCGTGACCCTCCCCGTTGTGCCTTAGGTCAAAGACGCCGCCTTCCAACTTGTCTCTACCTTAATCTACAGCCTTCCGCCCTCTCGTCGCTCCTTATACTCTCACATCAGTGCAATTCGTTCAGCTGAGCTCATCAGTGCGATACCAACGGCCATCATGGCACCCTCGGCCTTTTCAGACATGGTTGCGGAGTCTGGCTTCTCGAAGCCAAAGATACTCATTCCCGAGAAAGTCTCTACAGACGGTATAGCCCTGTTGACACCTCATTGCGATGTTGACGTCAAGCTCGGCATGACGGTAGAAGAACTTATCTCGATCATGCCCAAATACCATGGTCTCATCGTTCGTTCAGAGACACGAGTCACTTCAGATGTCCTGAAGGCTGGAGAAAAGCTCAAAGTCGTGGCGCGTGCTGGCGTTGGTGTCGACAACATCGATGTGTATGCTGCCACCAATCGAGGCATTATTGTCATCAACTCTCCCGCTGGAAATATTCTGGCTGCTGCAGAGCACACCATCGCTTTACTCTTGGCGACGGCACGGAATATTGGTCGCGCAGATGGCACGATCAAAGCCGACAAATGGGAGCGCGGCAAATTGGTTGGTGTTGAGGTCGGCCGGAAAACGCTCGGCATCGTAGGATTGGGAAAAGTCGGCTTGAACGTCGCCAAAATGGCCAAAGGATTGGGGATGCAAGTGAAGGCCGTCGATCCTTACGCAAGTGCAGAGTTGGCTCGCCAAGTTGGGGTCGAAACCGTGTCCAGTCTGTCGGCGTTACTCCCGCAGATTGACTTCCTCACCATCCATACTCCACTGATGGCAACAACGTTGAATATGATTGGCGAGGAGGAGCTTAAGATGATGAAGCGGGCAGCCCGGGTCCTCAACGTCGCTCGGGGAGGGGTATACAACGAGGCCGCGTTGCTCAAAGCACTGAATGAAGGCTGGATCGCCGGTGCTGGACTTGACGTGTTCACGTCAGAGCCGCTGAAGGACAATTCAGTTGCCGCAAAGCTCGCAAAGCATCCCAAAACCGTGGCAACTCCCCATTTGGGAGCCTCTACGATTGAGGCACAGGAGAATGTGTCGATGGATGTATGCACGCAAATGCTACAGATCCTCGGCGGTGGAATGCCAACAAGCGCAGTCAATGCTCCCATCATCTTGCCTGAGGAGCACCGCAAGCTGCAACCTGCCGTGCAGCTCGTCGAAAAAATGGGACGGCTCTACACGCAACATTTCGCCAAGTCCAAGAGCGGCATGATTGGCGATCGCACCTTCGAGCTCACCTATCACGGGGACTTGGCTGGCATGCCAAATACGATGCCCCTCTTCGCAGCGCTCGTCAAGGGCCTTGTGGCGTCGTTCAGCGACTCCTACGTTAACATTGTGAATGCGACACTCATTGCGAAGCAAAAGGGCATTGTCATCAACGAAGTACATGCACACCAACAGAAAGACATGACTTATTCCAACCTGGTCACCCTTAAGTCGATTGCAGATGGGCCATTGGGCGGCAAAACTGAAGAGATCATCGAAGGGTACGCCTCCGACAAGAGAGTGTTCATCTCGAAGCTGGACCGCTTCAATGCCACGTTCAGTCCGGAAGGCACCCTCATCATCCTTCATAACTACGATAAGCCAGGTAAAATCGGCGCGGTTGGAATGGTCCTTGGATCGCACGGCATCAATATCCGCTTCATGCAAGTGGCAAGCCTGGACAACGAGGCGAGATCAGGGCACAGCACCCCTCCGACTCAAACAGACCACGAGGCTCTCATGATTCTGGGCATTGACGGCCAAGTTGATGCAAAGGTGATGGAAGGCTTGCAAAAGTCTGAAGGTGTGCTGGATGTGAGTGTCGTGCAGCTCTAGCAATGCGCGCTCCATGGGCTGAGGGCAGGTAGAAAGGAGACTTGGGGAGCACCAGCAACAGATGAATAAGGTTTCCTGCCTTGCCTTGAGCAGAGTAGTCTTGCCAGAGAAGAAATTGACCAAGTGATGTGACGGTGCAGCTGTGATTCGGAGCTACTTTGAGTCACAGGCCTTGTACATACACACACCCAGCATCCAGCCGTCCCCCAGATCCGCCGATGCAGATGGTGCTCGCTATAGCTGCGATACAGCTGAGAACAGCTTTAACGGGCGACGAATCGATTCTAGTGCGACCTAGGGGAATGACAGCGTTGCTGCCCAATCAGAGGCGGTTCCTTGCATCCACTTTGCCGTAACCGGGGCTCGAAGCTCATCAAGACATGCAGAAGTTTCTGCTGCAAGAAGTGGGCAGGCGTAATTGGCAGGGCAGCCGGTGGACAGGGAAAGAATCCACCGCAGCTGTCCCGGCAGCAGCGCGCCGAGTCCCACCACTTATTGCCGCCAAGCACCGCACAGCCTGGTCACTGGCAGCGCCTGGCCGGGTGCTATGACGGTTGCCTGACTACCGGATCCAGCGGCGTCGTCAAGTCTGTTTACTCTTCCTCATCACTTTTCCCAGCCAACAAACGAAAGCGCAGGTCACGCATTGTGGCCACACGGCCAAGGGCGATCGAGTAGGTCAATGCGGAAAATCCTCCCCCTTTCTCTTCCTTGCTGCTTGCTTCTGCCATGAGGGAAATAAACAAAAGAGGCGTGTGGAAATTGCCAACTGCGGATGCAACCCTCGAATCTAGTGGCTGACCGAGATTCGCGCAGCTATCCGACGTTTCGAGCCCCAGCAGGTCGACATTGCAAAGCTTCCTCCCGGTTACCAGCACGTCCCAACGTCCAGCACTCACGAAGCGAGCTACCCACCCACCGTTGTCATATAGAATCCCCCCCAACATGCGACAAATAGATCGCCCCGGGGGCTTTGGCTTCGCGAGCCTTCGCACCTGCACCCTGGGAATGGGACGAATCCTGGGCATCGGCTTATCATCTGCCGCAGCGGCGCCATTGACTGAACACAAGCATGGTGACGATGACTTTGAGGGCACACCTGTTTGGGTGCTCTACGTTGCTTCCATGGCCCTCGTCTTGCTCGGCGGCGCTTTTGCGGGCCTGACTATCGCGTACGTTTTGATCGGATCACCACAGCCACCTCCGTTGCAATTCATATCGCGACCTTGATCTATGGAAGAAGGAATATTATTGTCTTGTTTTTTTTATCTCATCGCACTGACGTCTATCCTCCTCCAGTTTGATGGGCCAGGACAGTATTTATCTGCAGGTTGTGTCCGGCGACCCGTGCGAGCCACAGTACAGGAATGCAGAGAGAGTGCTTAAGTTGCTGAACAAAGGCAAGCACTGGGTGCTTGTTACGCTGCTTCTTGCCAACGTCATCGTCAACGAGTCGTTACCCGTTGTCCTGGACCGCACATTGGGTGGGGGCATTGCGGCAGTCGTCGGCAGTACGGTTCTCATCGGTACGTTCCGCATGTCCTTGCCCGCTAATATAGGGCGGCTGAGCTTTGCCAGGTTTATTCATACTTATCTAGTCATTTTCGGCGAGATCGTGCCTCAATCCATCTGCGTCCGCTATGGCTTGCCGATCGGTGGATACATGTCAACTCCCGTCCTCATGTTGATGTACCTCATGAGCCCCGTCGCGTGGCCAACTGCGAAGCTTCTCGACTGGATCCTCGGCGAGGACCACGGGACGGTGTACAAGAAAAGCGGCTTGAAAACCTTGGTGACGCTTCACAAATCTTTGGGCGAACTCTCTGATCGACTGAATCAAGATGAAGTTACCATCATCACCGCCGTTCTGGACCTGAAGGACAAGCCCGTTTCCGAAGTCATGACTCCCATGGACGATGTTTTCACCCTGGCCGAGGACCACATATTGGATGAAAAGACCATGGACAACATTTTATCATCAGGATACTCTCGAATCCCTATTTATCGCTCCGGCAACCCCACCGACTTCGTCGGCATGCTCCTGGTCAAGACGCTCATCACCTACGATCCTGAAGATAGGACCCCAGTGCGGGAAGTGCCCCTTGGTGCCATTGTGGAGACGCGTCCGGAAACCAGCTGTCTCGACATAATCAACTTCTTCCAGGAAGGCAGATCCCACATGGTTTTGGTTTCGAACCATCCTGGATCTGATCACGGCTCATTAGGTGTCGTCACCCTGGAAGATGTCATTGAGGAGCTGATTGGAGAGTGAGTTTGCTGTTGCGTAGAGAGGATTCTACGTGAACAACTTCTGACATGAACCAGGGAAATCGTTGACGAATCGGATGTCTACGTTGACGTTCATAAGGCCATACGACGTCTCACTCCGGCTCCGCGGGCTAGGCGCATCCATGCCGAGGCCGGTGCCGCTGCTGTGGGTAGGAAACCCAGCGATGGATCGGCCTTGGTCGATATTGCAGAGCAGATTGAGGCGGGAGAGCCTGCGGTGGGCTCAGTCGAAGCGTCGAGCGACGGAGTACAGGACAGGCCCGCCAAAACTGCTACATTCATGCGACGCCGTGGCTCCGGCGGCCAGGACGGCAGGCCGGACGACAAACCCGTGCCATTCAAGGCTTCACTCGATGAAATGAAGCAGCAACTTCGCCATCTGGCTCCTTCTAACAGGGCAGCGAACCCTCGTAGTACTCGCACGAATGTATTCAAGATTAAGCAGGGTCTGAGCGTCACAACTTTTGTTCCCGGTCATGGCCAAAATCCTCTCGACGAGCGGATCCATCGAGGAAGTGATGTCGTCGACAGTAGCGAGTCGACGCCCCTTTTAAAGGCAGTCGGCCAAAACGGAGCCCAAACGGAGAATGGGTACGGATCGGGCAGTCAAAAAAAGGACGGCGGGAGACTTCAACCCCCGGATGATGAGCGAAGATGACGACGGGGCCGTGTCCTGCGGGCAGTGTGTAATTGTGGACATGTCTGATCTGGTGATTGCAGAGCGAGTGCATAAGGAGGCAGCAAGTAATACCAATTGAAGCATCTTCGCAAACAGAAGATGATTGCAGCGCCTGGTCCAAGCGGACACGATAGTCAAACTATGTAATATAAGTATCATCTCGACAAGGTAGTCCGAAATGAGGCTCGGAGCACCCATCAGCTCCGCGTTGTGGTTCACATTCGTCCATTGCCATCAACAAGGTTTTGTCAGTCATACCAGATGGCATTCATGCCAAACCCCGGCTCGGGGACTCGAATCCTAGCGACTCTGGCGAGGAACTCGTCGTGCCAACGGTAGACCTCCAACCAGCCTTCCTGATCATCGACAATAGCAAGCCAGTCATCACACCAATCACTCGGCGTCACGGCATTGCTATGCCCGCCGCTCGTCGGCGTCGGGTTCAGGCAAATCTGCCTCTCAATGGCACCCCCCCTCGCGTCATCGAGCTTAAAGGCCGCGATGTACCCAGTCAAATCGAACGAATTTGCTCTCGACGAGGCAAACAGGTATTTGCCCGAGTGCGAAAGAGCGCACACGTCCGCGCGGTACATGGTCCATCTGTGCTTGTCCGGTATCCCCGGCGGAATGAGAGGATATGCTCTGTGCGTGTAAACGGGCATGTGCGTCTCGGGGTCGATGACATACTCGCAGATGCGGTTGCCCTTTTCCATAAGGGCGTACAGGTATTTCCCTGATGGGTGCATGGCGACCCATCGCGGGTGGTCGTGTTGATCGGGACAAGAGATGCTTCCGACGAGTTGGAGAGATGCAGCAGGTGTGGCGGCGGTAGCGGCGGCACTTTCATGCGGAGGGGAGGAAGCTGCTGCTACATTTCGACGGCGATGGACCCAGATTTTATTGGTCTTGAGGTCCGCAGAGTAGAGATATGTCTCTGTAGGGGGGTCAAACACCATGCCGTGAATGCCGGAGTCGGGCTGGTAGGGGTAGTGCTGGATGGTGGCGGTCGAGAGACACCCCGGATGTGGTCCCGATGATGATGATGATGCTGAGTCTGATGGTGGTGACGGGGTGAAGATTGTACCGTGGCCAGCGTACGTGTAGAATGGGTTGCAGTAGACTGCGTAGGGAGGGAGGCGAGCGGCCAGGACGAAGATGGCTCGCGTGTTGGTGTCGGCGCGGGAGGCCTCGGCTGATAGGTTCGAGGGAGATTAGTTTCTATTCCTCCTCAGCGTTGCATCTCGACGGCTGTAACCGGTGTGGGACGGAGGGTGAGGACAGGTTGGGGTCGGAATTATTTGTAGCATAGCCAGATAATACTTTTAAACTCTCGATATTTTTCGAAGGGATAATCAAATTGGAAGAATCCACAAGGAAACAAAAATTTCAAATTATTAAAGGAACAGATAAGGGAAGAGGACGAAAAATAGAGAAAATGAGGCTTAAGGGGGGAAAGATACAGGAAATGTAGAGCAGGAAAGTGATTCGAGAATAGTGCCATTATTTATCCTCGGGGATACGTACGTTCGTGAAGCATGGGATGAGAAACTCGATGGACGATGGAGGTAGGAGACTCAACGGCATAGCTCGACCATTTCTTCATGGCAGCTCCATATAGGTTCTTCTTGGCATGCTTTTCACGATGTCATTACTTGTCCAACCGTCTCACACAACAAGAAGAAGGGTTGCTGGCAGTGGCTCACATCAAATGCCATCCACGATATCGGCTCATGGTGCGGAATCTCGGTCCGCTTGACAAGTTCTAGCGTAAGGTTCTCATCGTCAAAGGCAAATGTGAAGATGGCACCGGGCGGCGTCCATGTGCCGACCATGAGGTGATGGACAGGCATTATCTATTGTTACGATGGTGCAAAATGAGACAATTTTGGGGGGAAAGCGAGTTGGAGGCAATTGGGGGCTTTGCTATGCGGAAACGACTGCGAGGCTTGCTTCATCGCGAACATGTGAAAAACGGTGGCCTCTTGCTTATCTTCTCTTTGCCCTTCCTTGGCTTCTCTTCCTCGTTTTCCTCCTGTTCAGCTTTCTTGTCTGGACGGTTCCCAGCGGCCAGCGCCGGGATGGGGAAAGGAATGGCTGAAAGACCGGCCAACTGGAGGGGCAAAACGTTTACCCCGCCCCGCCCCGCCCCGGGAAAAAGCCCAGGGCTTCCACCCCTCCTCCTTCTGCTTACACAATTGATTAGCAGCCGATGACGAGGCCTGGATGGCGGGGTCGCTGCCACGCCGGGCGGCACGAGTGGACGGGGTCCGGAAGAAAGCTGGCCAACAGATGGCCATCCGAATGGTCATCCAGAAATGGTGGGCTCGGGTCTGAAGATCGGCAATGCATCACAGTCGGCTCCCGCTATGTGTATCGTATAGCCGGGTATGTATATAAGATGAATCGCAATTCTTGACGTTCCCCTCGTGACCAGTTTCTGCCTCGTGAATGCGAATCATCGTACTACGAGCGTCATCTTGATCGTCGCCTCAAATCTTGCGTGCAGTCTGCTGATCGTCCCCAAACCCCTTTCCCCCTTCTTCCTCTCCCTCTCCCTCTCCCTCTCCCTCTCCCCTTCCCTCTCCCAAGTCTCTTTCTTTTCTCTCGTTGAGAAGCCAACATAATGGCCATCAATGGACACACCAACGGTAGCGGCCCTGCGTCGAGCGACCGCTTTGATCCAACATTCACAAAGCGCGTCATCAACACCATGGGACCCAACATGGAGCCTCGGACTCGGTTGGTGCTGTCCAGCCTGATTCGCCACCTTCACGACTTTGCGCGCGAGGTTGAGCTCACCAACGATGAGTGGATGGTCGGTGTCAACTTTATCAACTTTGTGGGCCAGACGTCGACCAAGACGCGCAATGAAGCCCATCGGGTCTCCGATGTCCTCGGTCTTGAATCGTACGTCTTTTTTCATCTCAAAATGCCTCTGTGCTTTTGTCCAAAAGAGAAGGAAAAAAAGATCACGCTTACGTGGAATGCTTGTCCTGTGGCTAATCCGACAACGAAAAAAAAATTGAAACAGTCTCGTGGATGAAATCGCCAACAAGATCGTCGCCGAGGGCGATGTCGACCCAACTTCATCGTCTATTCTCGGCCCCTTCTGGTCGCCAGACGCTCCTTTCCGCGAGAACGGTAGCTCCATCATCCAGGACGTCAATCCCGGCGGCCGCGTCTGCAGAATGCACGGCACCATCACCGACCTCCTCACCGGCAGACCTGTCCCCGGCGCCGTCTTTGACATATGGCAGGCCAGCGCCAATGGCAAATACGACTTTCAGGACCCCAACAACCAGACGCCTAACAACCTCCGCGGCAAGTTCCGCGCCGACGAGAACGGCAAATTTTGGTTCTACTGCTACCACCCGACGGCTTATTCGCTGCCCACGGATGGCCCTGCCTTCCAGCTTATAAACCTCATGGACCGTCATCCGATGAGACCCGCGCACATTCACATCATGGTTGGTCATTCGTTCCAGATCAAAGCTATCATGTGCCGCTGACAGGCTTCTTTAACTAGGTAACTCATCCTGACTACAAGGGCTGCACGACCCAGCTGTATCCCAGCGATGACCCGTGGCTGGAGACGGACACCGTCTTTGCTGTCAAGGATGATCTCGTCGTCGACTTCAAGCCACTGAAGGGTGACGACAAGGCTGTGTTGGAGCTCGAATACAATGTCGTCTTGTCACCGCAAGGCTACAAGGGCAAACTGGCCTAGCCATGGAAGAACTGGGGGAAAGCGGAGCGGCTGTTTCTTTAATGCGTACTAATACCCAATTTGACGACGAACGATCGAACTTGTATTTGGGGAACCAGCTGAAGGTGTTTGTTTGAAGAATCATAGCATGTGCCACCGGCTTTTTTTTCAGCCCTTTCCAAAATCCCTTCTTTGTCTTCTACGTTCTCAATCTTCTCGAACTCCTCATTCTCCTCTCTTTCTTTTCCCCTGCCCTTCTCTGTGCCTTCCGTCTCTGTCTTATTCTAGTCCGTCATCCTAATGTGTGTCACTTTGACCTATGTTGTTGAAAGTAAATTTTAGTCAGAACATGCTTAAACCAGTCTTGGTAGGTGCCCGAAAGACAATTCTAGCTAATGAATGTGCCGTCAAAGACAGATCATGCAGCATTGTATGTAGCGTGTCTCATATACGTCATCCCGTTGTTAGCAGGTGTCTTGGCAAGGCAGCAGAGTGTCTCTCCTATAAATACGACAAAATAGCTTTAGAAGTAGTCGCGTCGCCATGTCCAGTCCATGTCAGCACGGCGCGTTAATGAGGGGTTATTGGATTATGTTGCCATGGCAAGAAGCGGCCATGATTTGCACCGAGCTCGACACCGATGTAACTCTGCTGGCACGACGTCGGGTGAATTATCTTATTTTTATTTGCAGATCCATCGCTTGCATGGACGATACGTACGTAAGCCAAGCCGGGACAGGCATCTAGCGCGTCTACGTCGGCTGGACGCGATAAGATAAGCCGAGGTGGCGCCCGTCGTCGCAGCAACGCCCCGCTCCCGTAAACATTTGCAACCATGTGGAGCTACTAGAGAAAGCCGTTCGAGAACAGGTTCGTTGCGTCTGATGATGATGACAACATTCTCTTCTTTAGTCCAAACTTTTCAAACACCTCATGGTGTGCTTTGGAAAGGGTTGACCGGCCCTTAAGTTTCACCCTTTTTTTTTTTCGGTTTCTTCTGCTCGTCTCCGTTGGATTGGAGACCTGCACTTCCCGGACTCGACTTGCCGTAGCAGGCGACGGGAATTTTGGTCGAGGCCGTTCCATCAGTGGCTCTTGGGCGCGGAGCAAGTTGCATTGCCCTCGGGCAAATTGTGTATGCGGTCACGTCACTGTAGGCGACATCCATCCGGGGACCGTCTCGAGTCTTCCAGCTCTCGAGAGCGTCAGTTGCACGCGTCCCAGCCACCAACTTTTCGTATATGACAAAATGGCCGGCTTCTTCGTCGGGAACAACGCTGGAGCTTTGGGGGAGCTTCAGCATAACCATCAGGACTCGGCAGCTCGATCTCCTAGAAAATCTCGCGAAGAAGCTCCGCGCAGTGCAGAATACAAAGCACGATCGCCTACCAAGTCTACACTGGGCAGACTCGGCTTCCGACACAATGCTGAAAAAGAGCGGTCGGTGAAGACGGGAGATATATTCCCCCAGAAGCCAAAAAAAGCAAAATCCAGCACGAACTTGGCGGGGCTATTGTCTCGTCCCAAATCACTCAAAAATCTCTACAGAATGGCCATGGAAGACGAAAGCCGATCCAAAGACAAGGAGAATGAAAGTCCAGACGTGGCCACGCGATACGAGCCACCGCCACCCATCTTTGCACAGTTCACTTCTGACAAGAGTGTCATGCATCAGATGAGTGGCTTAGAGAGCTCCGTGCTCAAGACGCCCAAGGAAAGGCCGTTATCTGTTCAAATACCCAGGCTCAACGACGATGCCACTCAGCCATCATTCTCGTCCAAAACTCAGGGCCATGCCGCGAGACCCAAGTCCATGCACCCAGGGCCGACAGCCCGAAGCAAGTTCCCGAGCGGTTTTGGCCACAATCAGTATGCATCTGCATCTAGGACTTGCAGTCGAACCGATGCAGTCGAGCCGGCTCGCATCGACCCCAAGGAAATTGATCGACAGCTCGAGTCCCTCTTGGACCGACGGAATATCCCCGAGAACCAACGTTACAAGATGCGAAATCTGACTGATACAATCAAGCTCGAGTTCATCCGCCAGGATCATGCCGAGATGCAAGCGGCCAAGGCGGATTGCCAGGATACAAGAAGCAGTGTGGCAAGTGACGAGCTCGCTGTAAGCAGCAATGCAACCAGTCCAACTGTCGATGAGAGCCAAGAGAAGAGAAGTCGAGGCAGAAGCTTCACATTCTCGAGGGGAAAGAAGGACTCCAGTTCCCCAAACAAAAAAACCAAGGGAGAGGGAACACTGGGACGCCATTTTCGAAGCAGATCGACGGATAGCGTTGCTTCAGAAACGCGACTCCATTCAAATGGTCATTCAGTGGGCGCGAGCATCCTCTCCAAGATCAAGGCCCAGCAAGGCCCGTCGGACTACGTTGCCTATTTGAGAAAGGTTCAGCAGCCTAAAATTGTCGAGGTAGGCAAGTTGCACAAGCTGCGGCTGCTGCTCCGCAACGAGACCGTGACCTGGATTGAGGAGTTTATGAGTCAGGGAGGAATGCAGGAAATTGTTGGTTTGCTCAACCGGATCATGGAGGTTGAGTGGAGGTATGTTGATCAGCGGCAACTCACGCTTATGTTCGTTCTGACTATCCACGCAGGGAGGAGCACGAGGACGCATTGTTGCACGAAAACTTGCTGTGCCTCAAGGGCCTTTCCACTACTGCAAGGGCTATGGAATATCTCCACTCGGTCCAGGCTGAGCTGATTCCGAAGCTTCTGCACCTTTTGTTTGATCCTGAGAAGAAGGGTCCGAGCGAGTTCACAACCCGCAATATCATCACGTCGGTTCTTCTGACGTACATTGAATCCGCGGCCCCAGTGGAGCGCATGATACGAGCCAAGAACGTGCTCGGTCATCTCCGTGACAAGGATGGTAATGAGGAGGATAGGCCACTTGCTTTTGTCCTGGAAATGAGACAGGAGCGGCCATATCGAGTGTGGTGTAAGGAAACTGTCTCGGTGACCAAGGAAGTCTTCTGGATCTTCCTGCACAACCTCAACGTCGTTGCGTTGGCCAGCGACAAGGGTGCGCAGCGCAGTGCTCATGATGGCCAGTCATTGCTCAGTGACAATCACAACGGGCCCTTCGGATACATGCTGCGCAATTTTCCTCAGGAACGGCCCCCTGTCCCTGCTGCGCCCTATGTAGGGGGCGTCGAATGGGACGCCACCAACTATCTCGCTTCGCACCTCGACCTCATGAACGCCATTCTTGCCTGCACGCCCACTTCGCAGGAGCGCAACAAATTGAGGGCCGAGTTTCGCATCTCTGGCTGGGAAAAGTGTTTGGGCGGCAGTCTTCGGATCTGCAAGGAGAAATTCTACGGCAGCGTCCATGTTGCGCTGCGGACCTGGGTTGCCGCAGCGGCCGAAGATGGCTGGGATGTCAAAGACGTTCGGTTCGGGCCCGCCCCAGATTCAAGGTCCCCCAAGAAGACGGGCGCAGGGCAAAAGCCCAAGGCAGAGGCGCCGCCCAAGCTAGACATGCCAAATCTCGCCTTTGCCTCTGACAGGCAGGCCAGTGCCAAAGATGCCTGGTTGTAGCGGCAAGACAAGACATTCCCGCACCGACCGGACATTTGGAAGAATCCAGCGGCGGAACAAAAATAAGGAAATCATACGAACAACGATTGGACAAACGCGACATGACGTGCTACACCTGCGTGGTTGATTCCCTTTCGCGGGATAGACGAAACAGTGTCACTCTTTTGTAAAGCATACATTGCACTTTGGTTTACATTTCCCTTGTCGGTGCGCTTGTGTCTTCGCTAGGTATACGATGAGGTTGGGGCAAATTCTTAGTCTTTGGACATTCGTTGACGGCTGGGGGGTGGCAGGACGTGCATCACACGAGTGCATTGACTGCATAATGAATTAACGACATGACGAAAAAATGACGAGTGCTTTTTGCTCTGCATTGGCTCCCGGCCTTGGCGGGCGAGTGTTATGTGCATGTTTAAAGGTGCAACGGCGATTGCCTGACCCTGCTTGTGGTAGTTGACTATCAGGAATGAAGCAGTTGACGTGCCGTTTGATCGATCTTGACGCGGAGAAGAGGTATTGCCCCGGCTACTGTTCCTCACCTATCCTTTGGCACTCACTCACTCACTCACTCACTCTGAAATGCTATACCCGGAGGTCATGATGGCTCGATAAACAGCAGCCTATCGGTGGAGCTTGAAGGCGTCATATACTGACATGCCGCCAAGAACGGCCTCCTTGACCTTATCATCTGCCGCCGTCATTTTTGGCAGCATGTCCAGGACTTGTTGCACCTTTTCGTGGGGGAGGATCACAACGCCATTGACAGGGTCTTGAAATGCAACGTCGCCTGGCCTCACGACGACACCATTGATCTCCAGAGGCACCTGAAGCGCCCAGGGAATGCTGCCCCCGCCCGCTCCAACCGTAGACTGGCCAAGAGCCAAGATCTGTCCGTGTGAGAATGTTGCTCCTCTCTTTTCAGGATGCTTGACGGGGGGGGGAGGACATTATTACCGGCAGATTGGTACTTTGGAGTTCCTGCACGTCTCGCACACGCCCGGCTACGATGATACCCTTGACGCCCCGTACCTTCATACGCAGCGCCATGATGCCGCCGCAAATGGCGTTGGTCTGGCCCGGGGGCTGCTTCATGACTACAAAGGTGTCGGGCTCTGTGAGGTCGGCCCAGTGCGTGTCTTTGGGCACATTGGCAGGGACGGCGAGGGTCGCCTCATCCTCCTCCACATGGCCCTTGGCGGCGAAGAGAATGGTGGACACGGGCGCAATGGTGAGTGCGCCGGTCGAGGAGATGGCACGCAGATCGGCGAGATAGCCCGCGCCCGGGACTTTCAGCTTGAGCAGCGCATCGGAGATGTCGCAGGCAGAATACCTGGAAAGTTGTTGGGAAATAGAGCCCGAGGTGGCGACGCTGCCGCCACTGCTGGACATGGCTGCTCGGGTTATCTTGAGCAAGGGCAGCCGGACAGCGAGACGCGGCCAGGCGAGACTCATTGATGCTGTACGGAGCTTCTCTGATCACTTCCGGTGCCCAGGGGACGCAAGCCGAGGTTCAATCGAGCACGCACACACGAGTGAGTTGTGGGGGAGCAAGGAAGGGGGGGCTGTGTGATATGCACATGGTATGTGAAAGCTCAAACGGCAGCTCCCGCTAGCGGCCCAATTTAGGGAAGCGACCGCGTGTTGCCCAGCTTTCCGTTCATGATCTCTTTTTTCTCTCTCTTTTGCCTTCACATCGCTATTGTATTTTGTCGAATGACGGGGACCACCTGCGAATTTGAGGGCCGTGCACAGGCTCCCGCTGCTCCTGCTGCTCCTGCCGCTGCTGTTTTTTCTTCTTGGCCACCAGCTGGTCTGGGATCGGAGATGGAGCTCATTCGGGACTCGGACCAAAGAAAGAGCTTGGCAGGGCGGTGAAAAAGACAAACGATGGGCGGCGACGGCGACGCTACAGTAGCAGAGAGCCGTGATTTGCGACGAGACGACGCGAGAAAGGGGGGGGGGAGGGTAAGGGAGGGAGAATGGCTCTGCAGGAGACCGATCCCTCCCAACATGCACTTTTGCGAGAATCTCAAATTCGATAAGGATTCCCGCCGCCGCCGCCGGAGCAAGCACGTGGGCGAAAGCAGCCTCTCCTGTTGCTTCTTGGCGGCGAACCAACAGCACTCAAGTGAGACAGACAGGCTTCCCCCAAACTGGCTGTGCATGCAGGAGGTGTGCAGGAGGAGCGACGAGCGCGCAAACACCACAACGCGGATCTCGAGACCAACAAGAGACCAGGCCAGGTTTCGTGCGTGCCAGCGGCAATATGCACACTGCCTGCCTAAGTACCCGGTACCTGAGGTCCCTTATCTGCAATGGGTTCTTGCGAGCGTCTGCGAGTCATCGTTTGGATCAGTCATGGCCGCACCGTCATCCTCCCGTCTGTTGCCATCTGCTACAAATGAATAATGAAGTAATCAATGGCAGGCGCCGGAGAAGAAGAACGGAGAAGCTGCTGCTGCCTGTCAGCTGGACTGTGCTCTGCCGCTGCCTCGTGCGTGCTTGCTGCTTGCTTGCTTGCTTCTACCAAACACTAGCACGCGCCCCTCTTTTTTTCCCTCCCGCCAACTTTCCACCATCAACAAACGCCTTCGGTGGCTCCTCTCCTAGTATCCATCCTTCCGTCCCGAACCGACATACTTTGTATCGCTTCATCGACAAAGCAACTTTTTCGTCGGAGCCACGTACCTTGCCCCGCCATCCTAGCCAGTTTCTCTCTTCGAATAACCGTCGTGGCCCTCGTCCGCCTGCCTCCCTACGCCTAGCTCTGTGCCCCACTCCACCTAGAGCAACGCCGAACCCCTTTGCTCACCATCCGGTCCAACTAACCCGCCCCCCGTTGTCCAGTCGTCGTGCTGGTTGCCGTCGATAGAGAATCAACATCTTCCCCCCTCCCCTCTGTCTCTCACACTCCGATACGTCTTGCAGAAGCTCGCGTGGGAGACGAGTCTGCGGATGCCGCAGGGGCTGTCCGAACTCTGTCGGTGACGATGTCGATAAAGTAAGCTTTCCGACTCACGCCCGTTCACACCCTCCCCCTCTGTCGTTATTCACACACCATTCGCTCTGCTCGTCGAGACCCTCACCTCATGTCTGTCTCTGGCTGATGCCTTCCTACCTGCCTACCTGTTGCGAGTATCTGTTGTGAATGTGTCCAAGCGTATTGTCCTTCTTAGCCCCGTCGTTATTCTTCCCAAAACGTTTTGCCTTGCATTATAAAACCTCGCGCGCCCTTTTCTTGCCCTTCTCCCCTCGCCTCCACCACAAACATGTACATATCAGACCCGTTCACATAGGCCCGTCTCCTTCACGCCCCCCTCCGCCACCCCTTAATGTCATATCGCCATGGACAACCCCCGCGATTACTTGATCACCGGCCCGTCGCTGCCCAGACGCACCGCTAACCCTGACCACCAATCTAGCTGGGTGATGCTACAGGAGAATGGAGGGTTTGTGAAACTCGCAAATGAGCGCATCCTTCTTCAAAACAAGTCAAGGATTTCATGCGAAGTCTCCATCCCTCCGCAGTTCAAGGAGCGCTTCCCAAACATACAATACAAGAGTAAAAAGGGCGTCTTGTTTCTCACAAGTCAAAGGGTGAGTTTCACTCTCACGTTTTCTCGTACAACAAGGGCTGTGCCGGATTTGACGCCCGCCTTGTAGATCATATACCTACCATCCGCCCCAACTCCCGAGTTTCAGTCTTTCTGTGCCCCAATCCTGAAGTTTGAGGACTCAACTACCGAATCGTCAATGTGGTCGGGCTGGGTCTGGAAATCCGGCTGCACGCCGGTCTCTGGCGGAGGTTTCCCCGCCGAGCTACCGCGGCTCGATGTCAAGTTTGCCTTCTCTGACGGTGGCATGATGGAGTTTAATGAGGCCTACATCCGGCTACGAGAGCGTCTGTACCAGTATCGGGAAATGCGAAGAGAAACAGGAGCAGACGTCCCGGACGAGCCTCTACCGGCGTACGAAGCTTCTGGCATCACATCGAGTAGTCCACCTATGCCACGCAACACCAGGTCCGACAGCGGTTTGAACCGCAGAACACCGGACGAGCCTCCACCCAATTACGAGGAGGCCCAGGCGCAACAGCTCAGCATACGTCTCGAGGACCACGTGCGGGATGAGGTGAATCGCGGCACAGTAGAAAGCTAGCTGTGGTGTTTCACTTGATTAGTTCGCTGCGCGTGGATGCTGTAAAAGACTCGGCTACCCATCCTCTGCTTTTGGCAATTGCGCATGCTATTCGTGACGGGCCAGACGTCTGAACGACAATGTTCCAATGCTGCATTTTCAAGACTCTACATTAGATACAGCGAGGCGACTTTCGTCGCATGGGATCAAATGAATACTGGTTGAAAGCGTAACACGAAAGAGACAGCACCTAGGACGGCGTCACAAGATCGCGGACACAGTGAAATTCGGTCATCCGTGGCAAAGAAGGTGCGCGCCTGCGCGCCTGTATCTGCACGTGCTTGTTTGCTACTATCTTGGCAATGCAGCTTCATATGCACACCCACGGCCTTCCTGCAGGATTGCAGCCTATGTCGCTCTGGACGGGTCAGACACCATCCGTAGCCAATCGCATGGGCTGCCACGCCGAGCATGGAGATTGTCCCGGTGCTGGCAGTCAATTTTCCGCAGGAACGTACAAAATAGATGCTCAATACTCCCAACAGAGCCTTCAGCAGAGAAGTAAATGTCTTGGTCCTTCACGTCTGTTACACCATGTGTTGGCAGCAACGGTGGATGAAGGGCCGGTTCGATGGCCGAATGTCAATCACGTGATGTAGTGTGTGATGTGCTCAAATTTGTTGCACCGTGTTCCCAGCCAATCAAAATGGGCCAATTGCGGATCGGTTCTTCTCGCTCGCACTCTACGCTTTTCGACCGAGAGCTCCCGATAGCCAGACCTGTCCTCGAGATTCCCGGGCTCCATTTTGCTGTCAAGTCCTTTTCAACTGCACGAACCACGCTGATTTTTCCAATCGTGACACAGCGTCACTCTTCGCAGCGGCCATGGGTATCTGGGACGCATTTTCCGAGATTGTCGAGGCCGTGACGCCATGGAGCGTCGTCGAGGCCGAGGCTCCTGCCGAGGACTCCAAGGTACGAATCAACTCCATTCAGTTTCGAGCCGGCGACATCAGGCGCGTTCAGCCGCACTGCGGCCAGCGAATCTCTTGATGCTGTGCGACCAAGTCACACTGCTGACTGACTGACCATGATGTTGGTGCAGGATGACCAGGCCGACGAGAGCAAGGACGAGGATTCCAGCAAAGATTCTTCCGAGAAGGGTTCCGACGACGCTGATGCCGAAGGCGAGGGCGAGGGCGATGAGGAAGGCGGCGATGATGAGGACGAAGAAGAGGACGAGGACGAAGAGGACGAGGAAGAGATTGTTGATCCCAAGGAAACTCTTGAAGAAGGTCAGTCAGTGCTATGATTATCACGTCGATGGACAACAGCCGAAACGTCGAAACGGGGCAAAATGAGTTTTCCGACCTGGACGGGCCTCGCTGTTCTCTTGCGTCTTTCCAAGAATGGCTGTGGGAGCAAATGCTGATGAGATTTTTGGAGGGGAACAGAGTGCAAAAACTCTGCTCAGTGCGCTCCTGCCAAGCACCACTTCGATGAGTGTGTCGAGCGCGTGCACCAGCAGGAGGAGACCGATGGCGAGGCCAAGGAGGACTGTGTCGAAGAGTGTAGGTTTCCTCTCAATTCTTGCATCCAGAAGGGCATGATACAGGTCGTTGCGAGGGCTCCCGAAAGATGGCTGACTATTTTCATGTGTCTAGTCTTCCACCTCGCCCATTGCGCGAGCGCTTGTGCTGCGCCCAAGCTCTGGACTAAACTCCGATAGATGGAGCTTCTGGAAGCGGAAAAAGGGGTGGGGGGCATTCGCGATGGAAATGTGTCCATGTGTATTGAGCCATGTACAACCGTCACTTTGGTGTTGAAAATGTTGGTGGCGGTTGGGATGGCGATATTCTTTGTCTGTATCATATGCTGCAGCGGCATCAATAGAGCATTCTGCTTTTACGCGTGTCTTGGGCCGTTGGGCCATACTTGCTGAAGAATGGTGCCCCTGATGGGCGGGCACCAGTCTTTAAAAGTTGACTGCATTGTCTCGCCCTGCCTGCGTGGTAGGTCTTGGTTTGATTCTGGTGCGGCCGACGACGGCACCTTTTCTTTTTCTCCACCGACTCGTTTCTGAACCTCTACCTGAGCGAGCAGGGAGACATGCCCTTGCCCCCCCTCCCCCGTCGACACGAGCCAAGTTTCAATTACAGGAAAGGGCGATGAGGGGCGGTGCTGATAGCAACAAGGACGACGAGGCACAGAGCTACAAGGAGACAAGACTCGTGTGCAAGCGTCGGACGGACAGTTCTGTTTTCTTCACGTCAAAAGGAGTGCCAATATGATTCCGACCCCTGCACTCGGGGGGGCATCCCGATGATGGTTGACATGTAGACGAAGAACGAGATCTGTCCTGCTTGATCGTGATGGGACTGTTCCGTAAAGATGCAGGGCCTGGGTGATGATGATGATGGGGACGTGGATGACTGCTGGCCGAAAATTCGGCATCGACTCCCATCTACTCCTCTACGCGACCACTGTTGTTGTTGGGGGCTTTGGCGGCCAGTGCGGCCTCAACTCCAACCAGACCCGGAAGGTGTCGCAGGATTGTCCGTCACTAACACAACCGCGATGACCCAGGTCGTTGCGGTGAGCGGTCCCCAATGGGAGAAGAATCTTTTGCAAATGTCCGCCGTCACAGAAAAGGCAAGGACGGGACCGGGACCGGGTTCACGACGGTGTCTCTCGATGCGAGAGTCATCCGCAACACAGACAGACGAACGCACCAAACGAGATTACAATCACGATCCCGACCTGGAACATTTATTCGCAAATGTCCACCATACGCTGATGCTATGATGAGACTGTTGCAGTGATGCTTGATTGGAGGACTATTCGCACATGTCCATTATGCACTAACGCAATCATTGGGTTGTTGTTGTGGTGGTGGTGGTGCTTGCTGGGGAAAAAGTGTTGATAGATGTCCTCCCGGTCACGGACACAGACAACAGCGACCGGATCATTGCGGTGGCACGCAATTGCCATGGGAGCATCATTCGTGTATTCTCCCATGTGGAGAGGGGATTCAGTGCCCCAAGATGAGGGAGGGGAACGGCCGGTGGGCATTCACAACCTTCACGGCATGACGCCACGATGAACCGATGCAACCGATTATCGACCTGGTGTTTTGCAAGACGGAGTCATGGCCGAGGCTATTCCACCAACGCGTGATGAGGTCTGCGTGTTACCGGTCATGCTCTGGCTCAGCTTCCGCGCCATAGTTGGGCTTCGAATCACTTGTCTGTCACACCGCACTACTTTGAACGCTCACATCCCAAAGCCGCCGACGATCTGTCCCTCTTGGGTAGGTAGTCAACACGGCAACAGCTTTCGATTGGGAGGTTTGGCGCGTCGAAATGCATACTGTGTGTCATGGGGGGAAACCTGCTCTACTCGAACGCGGTAGCTGGCATGTCCTCGTGTTCGCCAATCGAAGGTCACGCCGTGGCATGGTACCAGCCACCGCCCGACCTTGTCGAGGGTCATCTTTGAGAGGCAAAGTTGACAAGCCTCGGTCTGCATACGGCGTGAGCCAGCGAGGCCATATGTCCAGTAATGCGCCAGGGCGGCATCGCATCGCATCCCATGCACGAAGCAGTGACGTGGCTGTTAGGGCCTTGACGACCATTCCAATCGAGCGTTCGATTACCATGCGAGAAGCACAAGAGGGGGGGGGGATCTGGACATTCTAGCCCATCAGTGCTGCTTGTCCCTTGCAGCACAGCTTGAAAGCATCGGCTGTGGACGTCACTGGCTCAGAGATGCCGTGGCCGCCGCATCGAACATCCATTCGCATCAAGGGGGGAGGGGGAGGTCTTTACTGTTGCGAGCTGGCCCTGTCCTGGTCTGTCACTCGAACTCACGACATCTGTTCCTCGCTCGGATGGACCAATTCATGCCCGCGGCAACGTTCGTCTCCAATTAAAGACCACGTCCTGGATCTGATAATCCACACTGCCGATATCATCTGGTGCTGAGTGTGCCAGTTCGTGTGCTGAGCGGTAAAAGATCATTCCGGAAGGTGATGCACCAGCAGTATTGATGCATGCGAGACACGAGGCACAAGGTGCAAGATTCTCGCCATCCAGCAGGAATTTAGTCCCAGCGTCGTTCACGGTCGCGAGGAATCGTTTCGTCATCATTGATCTTTGTCATTCGGCTGGTTCTCATCACGCTGGCTTTAACACGCGTGGCCAGCAGAGTCGGCGCCGACGGATCGAAAGCTGAAGGAACAGACAACAAGAGCTCTCATATCGCCATGAATCATCGCACCCTCCAATCACTCCGTCCGTCACCTTTCTTGAAATGCCTCGGGTGGAGGGACAATGATGGCAAACTGCCAGGCAACCCTGATCGTGATGCGGGGACGAGACAAGCCGCTTTGCCACACGTCCAGACGTACATAGCTCGCTCAGTACACCGCTGCTTTTACGCGACAGGTCTTGTCATATTCCTTACTTTTTTTTCTTCTCTCTTTGTCCCTTTTTTGACTCAGGGATGAGCGCCTCTCCGGATGGACTCTACTTTCGTACCAAACCGGTCCTGTGACGCAAGTGCAAGGCCCGCAGGGTAGGCCCAAGTCGCACCATTCGCGACGAACGGTTCTTGTGTTGTAGCTAGACGTACCACCTAGCTGGTTGCGACGAAACATTTCTTGAGAATTGACAATTTGACTCGTCTTCAATGGTGAATAAGAGAGGACCGCGGGATCTATCTGGTACATGGTTGCTCCAGCAGCAGCAGCAGCAACAGACAAATCTTACATTGAGAGCATGTATTTGCTAGTATTCGAGCGCAGCGAGGACAGCCCGCCGCAGGCGACCCCCGGTAGGGCCGCCGGAGGCAATCAACACCGTAAGGCCAGATTAAAACATCGAGATAACAAACACACATCAGTGTTGGTCATCGAGCGCAGCGAGGACAGCCCGCCGCAGGCGACCCCCGGTAGGGCCGCCGGAGGCGATATTTCCGACCCCATCTCTGAGTCTTTTTTGCCAAACAATGGGCCAAGGTTGATGGACGCGACGAGCCTCGGTCTCATGCGCCTTGAGCCCATTTTCTAACGTAGTGCATGGTGCCGCTTCATTAAATCGGCAGGCTGGCCCGATACAGATTGATAATGAACCCGTCCAACGCTGTTTCCCGGGCGTCTGTAACAAGACCAGAGACCAAAGTGAGATGACTCTCTCGTCTGAGGTTCACTTTACATGACATCACCCGATACAAGACATGGGACGATATACAGGAGAAACGAAGCCGGTACTACGCCTTGCACGACGGCCATGGCAGAGGGAATAGCTGAGAGACTCCTGGGTGTCAGCAAGGCACACTTATTCCGCTCGACGAGCGTGATGCTTCTGCTCCGCCAAGGGGCCGAGGGTCCGACGCGACAGCCGCAGCTTATCGAGACGAAAACCTTAGTAGGTTGATCTGATGCTGGTGACACAAGCGGAAGTGTTTTTTTTCCCACCCCGCATGGCGCGACCGCGGGACATGACGGCAAACGGAGGATACTGCCAGGTCCGGCAGGTCGGGAGATGCGCCGGCTCCAGCTCCTCGTGCTGCTCCCGCTTTTGGCATCTGCTTCAGCAAAGACGGCATCGCGATTGGCGTCGGGCATCATCAAGCCATGTATGTACCACATTCGAACAAGACGTGGATGGGGAACCCCGGTCCCCGCCCTGGTGAGGGGCGCCATCGCACTCAAACTTGTATTAGCTAGCGCACGCCAACACGGGTAGGTAAACCTTGATAATAAGGTACGCAAAATGTGTGGACATGTTAGATTAGATGGACGCGAGGGAAGGCGCGACCGACTCCCCGGTGGGCATCAGCCCCATGTCTAGGGCGCCGCCGCCACGCGTTAGCATTGTCCGAATTTCAACGCATGTCTCATCTTTTACCGATGTCGATTTTCCCAATGCATGCGCGCATCCTGGTCGATGGAACGAGTGTCTCCAAGGCCTCTGCTCTGCGCTGCGGAACATGTGAAGGCGCGCCAGCCATCACATGCCGCACCTGCAGATGCGAACCACCTCCCGTTGCCAGATCGACATCGAGTCGTGGCCGACGCGCCAAACGGAGCGCCGTCCCTTTCTGGCCTGACAGTCTCCACAGCCCACAGGCACCTGTAACCATAGTTCAAGGCAGGTATCGGCAGGGCTCGGTCCACTGCAACGTTTGGCACACCTATACTGCGGAGAGCCGTGGGAGGGAATGAGCGAGCAGGCGAATGAGTGAGTGAGTGAGTGAGTGAGTGGGCAGGGGTCCGTCGGAGAGGGGGGTCCCATTCAATGCTTGCTGTCACTCATAAGGTGGACTGTGCGCAAGGCCCCCAAAGCAATATCGCAGCCGCGAAGAGCAATCTCCATGATTCATGGCGCGCCGTCCCATGATTACCACTTCTGGAACGCAAAGAGACGGTTGGCGCCGTTCGCGCTAGCAGCCCTTCTTTCTTGACTTCCTGCTGTTGCGACCCTCACCTTTCCCCGTCTCATTGGGAAGCGCGCGACGGCTCATCGTTCTTCTGGCTTCGCACCATCCACTCTCGCCCGACGAGCTGTGCCTCACATCATGAGTGAACGCAATGACGGGGCCGACAAGTCTGGGGGATGGTTCTCGCTAAGCAGGGACATTGCATCGCAGGATTCCGGCCCGGCTGAGCGCAGAGCAGGTCAGGACGACGGGGACGAAGACGCGGGCCTGAACAACAACATCGGGCACGGCGTCGTCGGCTATCGCACCTACAAGAGGCGCTGGATCGGGCTCGTCTCCTTGGCCCTCATGAACATTGTCGTCTCATGGGATGTGAGTCACCACAGGTCTCACCAGTGACCGAGATATGCAACACGGCCCCCGACTGACTCCCTTTCTTTCTTTCAGTGGCTCACCTTTGCGCCAGTCGCCGACATCTCGGCCACGTACTACGGCGTTTCCAAGTCGGCCATCAACTGGATCAGCATCACCTTCTTCCTCGCCTTTGTCCCCGTCTTCCCCGTCGCCATCGCCGTCCTCCACCGTGGCCCCAAGCTGGCCTTGATCACGGCCGCCGTTCTCATCATCCTCGGCAACTGGGTGCGGTATGCGGGCTCGACCAGCTCCTCGGGCGGCCGCTTCGGCGCCGCAATGGCCGGTGAGATCATCATCGGCTTCGCCCAGCCGTTCATCCTCGCCGCCCCGACCCGCTACTCCGACATGTGGTTTACCGATCGCGGCCGTGTCGCCGCGACTGCCTTGACGAGTTTGGCGAACCCTCTTGGCGGTGCCCTCGGCCAGCTGATCAATCCTTTCTGGGCCGATCAGCCGAGTGACGTCTCCCGCATGGTCCTTTATGTCTCTATTATCGTGAGTCGAACCCCCCTTCGATGACATTGCCGGGGCCGAAAGGAGGCTGACACACCGTCCCCGATCTTCTGCTGCAGTCAACCATTTGTGCCCTTCCCGCCTTCATTGTCCCCGCGGCACCTCCGACGCCCGTAGGGCCGTCTTCAGAGACGCCCAAGCTGCGCCTTGGGGCTTCCATCCGAGTCCTCGCCCGCTCGCTCGAGCTGTGGCTCGTCCTGATCCCCTTCTTCATCTACGTGGGCTTCTTCAACTCGATATCGTCGCTCCTGAACCAGATGATGACGCCGTACGGCTTCACCAACGAAGAGGCCGGCACCGGTGGTGCGATCCTCATCGTTGTCGGCCTCGTCTTTGCGGCCATTGTCTCGCCCATCCTGGACCGGACCAAGAAGTTCCTGCTCGCCATCAAGGTCTTCATGCCCGTCATCGCCCTCAGCTACCTCGTCTTTCTGTGGATGCCGGAGACGGGGCAGGTCGCCGGGCCCTACGCCGTGCTCGCCATCCTCGGAGCCGCGTCCTTTGGCGCCGTGCCCGTCGCTCTCGAGTTCCTCACCGAGCTCGGCCATCCGCTCAGTCCCGAGATCGCGTCGACGACAGCCTGGGCCGGTGGGCAGCTGTTTGGCGCCATCTTCGTCGTCGTGAGCGACCGCCTCACCGCCGGTGCCGACGCCTCGCCGCCGCAGAACATGAAGAGGGCGCTCATCTTCCAGGCCGTCGTTGCCGTGGCCGTCTGCCCGCTGCCCCTCTTCCTGGGCCTGTTTGGCCGCGCCGACAAGGTGGCGCTGAGACGAGTTCGCTCCGACCAGCGCCGCGGGCCATCAGGGGTGCAGGTAGACACCCTCCCCTGAGCTGTGGAACTTGTGCTGTATTGGCGGCACAAGACACGCGAACCGTAATAATCAGACGTGGATCGCTTTCTCGCTTTTGTCCATGTATATACGTATTTGTGCATAGCGCTCATAGTATCCATGTTGGAGCGACACACGTACGCTCGTCACTGCGTCTTGTCTGTTTTGGACAAGGGCGCTCTTGGGAAAAAAAAAGGCTAAAAGGCGGTGGAAACCCTGATCATGAGTGATATATAGATGTACATCCCGGAGAGCGGCGTACATATTTTGATTTACACAGCAGCGGTAGTGCCGGCTGCGGGCAAGATTCTACATGAGGTATCGCCAGTCACCACGACCGACAACCGTGCACAATGATCCCTTGCAGCGTGAATGAAGTGAGCTTGCCATTCAGCAACCCGACAAGAAACGACTGACGATGCAGTCGCTGCGTCCTGTTGCCCGCTCTTGGGTATGAGTTTTCAACCTATTACGCCCCCTCTGGGAATTTACAGCTGCTGCTCTCATCTTTCCTCGTCTCTCTGTCTCTCTCTCTCGCCCACGCTCTTCATCATGACTGCGGGCCCTCACTGCACACCGCGCTGCTTCTCCTCCTCCTCGTCGTCGTCGTCGTCGTCGTCGTCGTCGTCGTCGTCGTCGTCGTCAATGAGCTTCTCCCACCACGTCCTCAGCAGCTCCAGCTGGCGCCAACACGCAGCCCCTTGCTCCTCGAAGCGCGCAATGTGCTCGGCCGTGGTGTCCTCCATGCCCGTCTTCCTACCGACGGCCCTGCGCAGCGCGCCGACGGCCACGTCGCCCGCCGACAGGGCGTGCGCGTCGACCGGCGTGCCGTCCCAGCCCCAGCCCTCGACCTCGGTCTGCTTCACGTCGACGCGCAGGTGGGAGTCGGTGCTGCTGCCCCATTTGACGCGCTCGGCGCGCGCGCCGTCCAGGTGCGCCTGGTCCTGGAGCGCGAGCCACGCGGCCGCCTTGGCGCCGCGGTACCCGTCGACGTTGTGCCACGGCGAGCCGACCCAGCGGCACAGCACCAGCACCAGCCGGTACAGCCAGAACAGGAACGCCGGCAGCGGGAACAGCGTGCTGGCCACGATGCCCGGGTGGCTGAGGTACATTCTCGGCCTGACCACCACCACCGCCTCCTTCTTCCGGTTGTCCGTCTCGGCATGCACAGCACCTTGTTGTTGTTCTTCTTCTTCGTCGTCACGGTGAGCATCGTCCATGGTGAGAAACTGGGTCGAGTAGCGCTTCGCGGCGGGGAGGGTGCACGTCAGCGAGAGCAGGTCGGTGAGGCGCTTCGCTGACTCGTAGGCCTCGGCGCCCTCGAGGCACTGCAGGTCGTCGGGGGAAAAGGCGCAGTCCATGGCCTCGAGGCTGCTCGACCAGATGATGCGGCCGGGCGCTAGCCCATCGCGCTCCACGTCCTCGGTCGAGCGGCTGAGCAGCGGCAGCAGCTGGTGCGCGAGCATGTAGTGTCCAAAGACGCAGGCGCAAAAGACCTCCCCAAGGAGCGGCTTGTTCGGCTGCCAATTTTTTTTTTCGTCAGCTGCTGCTGCCATCGCTTCCCTTCCTCCCTCTCTTTCCTCGCCACGGACAGACGTTTCAATTTCTTTTTTTTTTTTTTTCCATTCTTTCTCGTGGGTGGGTTGGTTGGCTGGGTTCACTCACGTAGTTGTAGACGGCACGCTCGTTGAGAATGCCCGTCGGCAAGGCGTGCTTGAAGTCGGGCCACGTGGCCGTCTGCACCAGCCCGCGCGTGAGCAAGGACCACACGGCCATCGGATAGCTCAGCCCTGACCACCCGCCGTACGCGGCATTGCAGATGATGCTGTCGAGGCGCGGAATGCGCACGTCAACGAGGTACTCGCCCTCGAGGCCCGGCGGGTTGCTCACGGTGCCGAGACGCAACGCGCGCGCCATCGCCCTCAGCCCGCGCAGGTCGCACAGATCAAACGACAGACTGAGGATGTGGATTCTGGCCACGGCATCTCGCCAGGACGACGAGATCGCTGAGCGGGTGCATTTCTGCGCCGCCGTCGTGGCGTACGCGCGGAGCTGCCGCACCGTCTCCAACGACTTGGACCGGCTGCGTGTCGTTGGCAGCACAATGAGGTGCGATCGCAGCGAGCGCGTGCGTAGAAAGTCGTCGATGAGCGTCTGCGCCAGGCCGAGGCCGATTCCGCTATTTTTTCCGCAAAAGAAGAAAGGTTAATCGTCAGGCTCTGGAGAAAGCAAGGGGAAAAGGGAAAAAAAGGGGCAAACAGGGGGGATCAGCCAGTCAGCTTGGTGGTGGTGGTGGTGTGCTGGAGGTGGTGGTGGTGGTTCTTGTTGGCCTACTTACCTGTTTGCCCCGGTCACGAGAACGAAGAGCTGCTCATGAGGCGACACAGATTCCCAGGGCGCCGTCGCTGCGCTCTTTCTGACCACCATGCTTGGAGCCGTGCTGCCGCTCAGAGGCTTTGTTGGGTGTGGTCAAGACGGTCCGGACAGCAATTGAAACATGAGCCAAGTTATCATAGTTTAGACGGGAGGGGAAAAAAGAAAACCCCCAGCCAAATCACGAGCGCGTCATTTCCCACCCTCTCCGCCCCCCTCCATCGTCTAGACATCCAGCACTCTAGATAGATACCCTGGTAAAACTATCTATTCGCGTGATTACGCGCAGCACTTCGAGCTCACTCGCATTCTCTCTATTGGCATGCTGCCATACATTTTCAATCTTACCACAGCGCAGGTCCAGCTGCTGCTTGACACGGGCGTCGCACACATCGGTCCGTCGTCTTCAGCTACGAGACCTTCGCTCTCTTTTCATCCTATCCCACAAATGTCCGTCTTTTCTGTTGTGGAACATGTCTTCTGTGCTCAACGCCCCATTTACTCTCTTCGCTTCTGTCCCTCGCGAACAGCGGCCAGGATCAGGTCTTTGGCCTTCTCCACCCCATCCAGGGTCCCTACAATTTCAATCGCTTCATCCCTGGCCTGGTCACGCGGTACCTGGATTCTGCAGTTACTTTGCTCGCGGATCGAGTTCACTTTGGAGCCGCCGGGTCCAATGACGAGCCGATACGTCTTGGGATCAGGCAGGACGAGGTAGCCAGTAGAGTCCGTCTTCCCGGCCTGCTCAAGCGCCTTCTGGATGATGCTCTTGGCTTTCTGTACGCCCTCTGGGCTGCCCCGCAAGATCCAGGGGATTTCTCCCTCCTCATCCGACATCGTCTGCACGATCTTCCACGAATGAGCATCGGCTGTAGCATCGGCGTCATCCGTGATCAGCGGCAAAGACCCAGTCTTGGCTCTGGCCGAGCTCTCTGGTCTGCTGGGGATAGCATGCCCTGCGTGGTCAACGCTGACTTGGTGGTTGTTCCGAAGCTGGCGGAAAATTTGACCGTTATTTGACACTGCGTGGTGAGCGTTACGAGGAATCTGGATCGTCTCTCCCTGCTGCTGCCTGATCAACTCCGTAACGTGCTCCTTGGCCTGCGACACGTTTTCCGGACGACCAGTCACTTTGACACCCGTCTTGCCGTCGCCTTGTCTGGGAATCTCAATGAGTACGGAGAATTGACTTTCCAGTTGGCGTTTGGCATCGCCACCTCGTCCGATCAGAGTTCGATGGTGTTCAATAGGAACATCGACAACCTCCGTCACCTGACTGTCTCGCTCCGCCACAATCTCCTGGATCCGCTTGATGATCTTTTGCACGACTTCGGTCCGTCCTTCGACTTTGACCGTGTTTCCGTCGGCGTCCTGCTTCGGAAACTGAATGGTGCGAGCCAATTCGCGCCTTTCGTCGGAGCCACCGGCCCCTACAATCAGCTCCTTCAACTTGGAACCTGTCATCGGTTAGCCGACCCGCCGCCGCCTCAAAATGAACATCATCAAAAACACATACCTCCAGGGCCAATCAATGCCTTGTGATGCTTCTTGTCCACTTCAATATTTTCAATCACTGTGTCGTCAAAGACGGCTCGCTTTTCTTGGAGGATCTTGCGTGCTTGCGCAACCTGGGCCGCGGTGCCCTTGATGGAGATCTCAACCGTGGCAGCATCACGATCAGTAGGGACGTCAATGCGAGCGCCTGTGACTTGGCGAAGCTCGTCTAGGGCGGCGCCTCCTTGACCAATAAGGGATCCAACTTGCTTCTGCTGTATTGGCACCGTGCCAGTGACAGAATGCTCCTCCAGGTACTTGTGGAGAGAAAAGAGCTCATCGCGGGCTTCGTCAGCGCCCTTCTTAGGCCCGCGAACAATCACCTCGTCCGGGGCCTGCTGACGGCGAGGCTTTCCTGCTTCACTCGCAGCATCCGTTGTGGGCTGATCATCAGCGGTCGCCTTGGCTGATCGCGGAAAGAATATCAACACTTTGTAACGTGTCTGAAGACGGTTTATCTGGCCGCCTTGCGATCCGATGAGCTCCCGGTGATACTTCGGGTCGATCTTCAGCACATGAATAGTCTCATCTGCAAGCGTGCGGCTGAGGTTTTGGATGTAGCGACGGGCCTCCTCTGCCTTCGCTTTCGGTCCTTTGAGCTCAACCTGGCCGTCCTGGACCTGAATCTCAACGTCGAATCGATCACGGAGCTCCTTGATATTGCTCCCGCCTTTGCCAATGAGGTGGTTGGCGTATTTCTGAGGGAAATCGAATGTCATGGTGAAGCCGCGTTCTTTTTCGTCCTCTTTTTCCTGTTCGACAAATGCTCTGGCCTTGGTTGCCAGTGCCTCGACAGCCGATTCAGGTCCGCGAAGGGTAATGGTGGTGCCGACCTTTGTGACACGAATGGGTATTTGTTCTGAAGACCGACTCTCTTGTTCCTTCTTAATGAAACGTCTTAGTCGATCATGAAACTTGACTGGCACTTCCAGCGACGTGCTGGAAAGTGCCTCTTGTTTGTTGATAATCTCCAGAATGTGCTTTTCGGCATCCTCCAAAGACTGTTTGAACGCACGAATGTCTGCGTCCGAAGGCTTCGTTCGAGGAAGCTGATATTGCCCATTTTCGGGATCAGAACCTTCGAAGACCAGTAGGACCGGTACATCGACCTCGGCTGCTTCGGGTACAACCACATGCACGCCGTAAGTCTCCTTCACTCGAGGCATGATATCAGTCCGTAGGTGTTGATGGAAGAAGGGATCGACGTTGATGGACTGCATACGGCCAGGTGGGTGGCCGTTGATGATGCCAGTGATCTCGGACTGGGCGCGAATCGCGTTCTTGCCCTCACGAGAATACAGTTCCCATGGCAATGCCCCATCTTGGGAGAATGGAGTGTTAATGTGCGTATTGTAGAGCGCCTCGAGACGCTCAATCTCCCTCCGCTGGCGAAGATAGCGCGTCACATTGCCGGCATGTGCGGCAGCGCCTCCAGGAGCATTGCGGTGGAATCGACCAACGTCAATGTTGGACATTTGCATGCCCATGGCAAGGTCCATGGCCCTCTCTAGGCCAGCCTGTACACGGTCCGCAGGGCCGATGACGGTCACTACATCGTCGTCTTCTTCTGAGGGTAGTAGAATAGCACATCCAGTCTCAGCAAAGAACTCATCGGAAGGGACGCCGCGGTTTCCTATGATAAATTGATGACGACCCCTCTGGATCGAGAGTTGCTCCATGTCCAACTGCTTGTGTAGCTCAGCAACCTGGCGTTCAATCTCAGCTCGGGCCTGCTGCACAGCAGTTCTGTCGCCAGCGAGCTGAATGAGTTCATCATCGGCGCTGGCTGCGGAAAAGATGGGGCGTTTGCCGGGCTCGGGAGCGATGGGAAGCGGCATCCGCGACACTGCCTGATGAGGAGGCACTCGAACCTGTACACCGTGGTTCTCCTCCAAGGATTGAGCCAAAGCATTCCCGGGACCGGCGATGAAAGGGTAAAACGCAGCAGGTACGCCCCGCACTTTGGTTTGCACGTTGGCAGATCGCTCTCCAGCAATCTTGAGCAACTCGTTACGGGCTGAGGCGGCAGACAGGGCGTTTCCTTCCACGCTGACGTCAATAGTAGCTTCGTCATCATCAGCGAGTAGCGCACTGTCCTCGACCTTTGGAATCTGAATCTTGGCACCCGTCTTCTCCTGCAGGGCCCGGATCATGGACCCTCCTTTGCCAATGACATGAGCCCGGGCAGAGTAAGGAATCGGAACCTTGATGGATTGCTGCATTGTTCAAGACAGTCAGTTGCCATTTGAACATGACGAAGTCGATCAACAGCCACTCACTCGGGTGCCGATTTGCTGCACCAGGTCCTTGAGAGCCTGTTGAGCCATCTCTTGAGGACCAGTAGCATCAAACTTAAGGCGTCCGTTGGACGCAGTAGCCATTGAGATGTTTGCGCGTGATTTCCTATTGATGTCTTTCAGAATGTCGGGAATCGGGCGCTTCAATTGACCACGCGGCAGGATAAACTGTGGCTCCAATGTCACGGTCTCCACGTTACGGCCAGGGATTGACATGGATGGAATGGCAGTCCAAGCAGGTGCTGGAGTTCCAGTTGTAGTCGTGGAAGCTCCCGCGGCACCATTAGGAGCAGCCCCATTGGTCTTGCCATTGGCGGTGCTCTTGGCACCCCAGATAGGGGCAACATTCGTTGCCTTACCCTTGGGAGCTCCAAGTTCAGGGAAAACTTCATGCGACTGTGTATCCAATGATGCTTTGACAGGGCGCGTCTCTGTCGGCGTCCCTGTAGCTATTGTACTCGGAGAGGCAGCCCAGGAGCCAGAAGCTTCGTTCGTCGACTTGGGGGGTAAATCCTCGTCAGGGGCATCTTCAACAGTAACGTGGTGGGGGTCTTCTGCATGCTTCTGCATGAGTTTCTGGGCAACAGACTGCTCCGAAGCCATCTTTCTAGCAGGGGATCGTTGACAGAGAGATAATGTTGTTTCTGATGACTCGGCTACTGGTCAAGGACCTTGCTGGAACAAATTTAGTCAGTAAAGAAGCCACTTCTTCTCACGTTTGCCAGGCAGCGATGCCTGGCTGACTGGCATCAATTTAGCATCGACTGAAAGCCCCATACTTTGCGACTTACGCATATGCCTTGCAAGCCGGTTGTCGAGGTGAAGATAACGGGATCAAGACGTCAAAGCTCCGGTGCTGTGAGTGCAATCTTTGATTTCCGATATCATCAAGGAGGTCAGTGATGCCTCCAGAGAAATCGATGTTTGGAGAGAAGAAGAAAAAAACCGGTGACCAGGAGGAAGAACCAGGAGAGACAAAGACCATAAGAAAGGTGAGGACGCGGTGAACACCGTACAGATAGGCAAAATGGGAGAAGGTGCTTTGGTGGAAATGGGAGGTTCAAGGTGGAAGTTCTTCGAAGGCTGCCCCACTGGATTTCTGGCCTGACAGCTTTGGACCCCGAGCGAGGCGGGTCAGCGCAGTGCGCATGGCTCCACTACGGCACGCTTGCGCCATGTCCGCAAATGATGAGACAGATGGGAAAGTTATTGACGCCCATCCGCACTTCATCAGATTCATACTTCGCTGTTTTTTCGTTTCCATCGAACTTAACTTGGCTCTTTTCCCACGCGCCAGCACCGAGACAACGAGATATTCGACAGGAGCATACTTTGCCTGACCGCTCTTGGATTTGTTCATGACTCTTCGTTGATGTTCCACCGCGCAAAACATTGTGAGGCGGGATGCAAACAAGGTATCTAGTGAACATGACTGTGTCTACTTATTTGTCCATCAGTCGCTTCTGCCTGCACCCCGCGCCAGTGAAGACAAAGTTTACTTCGAGGTCAAACCAAGGATTTTGGGTTTGGAAGGAAACTTTCCCAGACCTTTGGTACTTCACGACCATCGTGCGCTCCATTTTGTGTCGCAGTATTTCTCCATCAAGTCTCAATGAAGCGCACGGGGGAAATCGCGTACGAGGTACGCATACGGTGTACTTGTAAGTCAACCAACGAATGTATGCAGGAACCACAGCAAACGCTTGTTCACATTCGGCCCCAGAGAGGCCTGCACATGAGCGGAGCTTTGTGACGCCAATGAGAGGCCTTTACGTGGAGAGAAACCATCACGCGACTCGCCCGAGAAGGGGGATGGGGGGATGGACTGTCAGCCAAAACTTTCACCTCTGAGATGGCGTGTAATCGAGGTAGCTTCTCTGGTCTTGTCGTCTTTCAGTTGGCACATGATCCGGGCACTAGATATTGTAGAAACCGATATCAGCCTAATGCTCGAGACGGCCTAGCCACCCACGGCGGCAGAACTGCTTCTCACCTCGAGCCGCCCGAGAGGATCCCGTCCCCTCGGCGCGGCGGGCTGACAGTGGCCGCACGGAGTGGGGACTCGCTACCATGTAATGACGTCCCAGGTGTGGCTGTGACCGGGGCTTGGGTGTGGCACGGATGCTTTCTGGGGATGACGAATAGGAGTCGCGGCCTCGAGGCCCGAGGTAGGTGTCGCCTGCTGTCGCCTGCTGAGAGCTCCCCCATATCAAGCCGGCTGCAGTTGTTCGATGAAGTCAGCCTGAGGGAGCTGCCCACTTTCCACGTGTACGCCACTGTTGCCAGTCGTGGCCTCGTCTCGACCTCCGTTGGTATTCGTATTTGAGCTGCTGGGAATTGTCCTCAGCCCGCGTAGTCGCTCGCTGCTTCCATCCCATTGTCTGCTCAACCCCTCCTCTGCCATCGAGCCGCACCGTCCGCCTCCATGAGTGAAGGTGTCCTGAGCAACGTCCTCGCCAGATCATTCTCTCAGCAGCTGACCAACCAGCGCCATGTTCCGGGCACAGGCGGCCGGGCCGTTTGACGATGTTGTTGGTAAGTAGGGCATGACGGGCTCGCATCTCTTCGCTATCAGCCGCAGCGCTCTAACCTGAACCTAAAGCCAAGGCAACCGACGAGAACCTCACTTCCGAGGACTGGGGCGCCATCATCGAAGTATGTGACAAAGTCACAGGCAACTCCGACGGGCCCAAAGAGGCTGTTCAAAGCATGATCAAACGGCTCGCCCATCGGAACGCCAACGTCCAATTATATACGCTGGAGCTCGCACATGCGCTGTGTCAAAATTGTGGCAAACCTGTTCACCGCGAGATTTCCAGCCGCGCCTTCACCGACGCTCTACTCAAATTGGCCAACGACAGAAATACCCATGCTCAGGTCAAGGTCAAAATTCTCGAAAAAATGAAGGATTGGACAGAGCTTTTCAGCAAAGATACGGAACTGGGCATCATGAATGACGCTTATCTCCGCCTGAAGCAGAGCAATCCCACCCTGCAACCACCCAGCGCTCCACAGAAACAAGGGCTCACAGATGCCGACCGACGGAAAGAAGAGGATGAGCTCCAAATGGCTTTGAAGCTCAGCTTGCAGGAAGAAGAGCGTAAAAAGTCATCTGCTCAAGCAGGCTCTGGTTCTCAAGCCGGCCCAAGCTCCCAGCAGGTGTCTTCACCGGCACCAGCTGTCCCAGCCGGTACGACGGCCGCAACAGTCAGCAGGGTACGAGCCTTGTATGACTTCGTCCCGTCCGAAGCTGGGGAACTCGAGTTCAAGAAAGGCGATGTTATTGCCGTTCTGGAAAGCGTTTACAAAGATTGGTGGCGCGGCTCGCTCAAGGGCAAGACAGGCATCTTCCCGCTCAATTACGTTGAAAAACTGTCTGATCCCACGCCGGACGAGCTTCAGAGGGAGGCGCAAATGGAAGCTGAAGTCTTTGCAGAGATCAAAAATGTTGAGAAACTGCTGACTCTTTTGAGTGCTTCAAATACCGATGCTCGCGAAGAGGACAACGAAGAGATCTCGGTGAGCAGAAGAACCCTGAACAAGGAGCAGAAAGTTGCCGCCAAAAGGATCTTCTGCTGACTTGAAGATAGAAACTATATCATCAGACATTAGCTATCCGGCCAAAACTGATCAAGCTCATCGAGAAATACTCCCAGAAGAAGGGTATGCTGAGCTGATTATCCTTCCGCCTCCGTCACAGAATTTTGATCTGACTCCTCATATAGATGATTTCACACAGCTCAACGAAAAGTTCATAAAGGCACGCAGGGACTATGAGGCTTTACTAGAGTCATCTATGGCACACCCGCCTCAACATAATTATCAGCAGTATGCCATGCGGCCAGCGCCGCCTGGCCAAGGATATGCTAGCGGAGGGCGAGGAGGTTATCCTCCTCAGCCGCAGCCACCGCAGGATCCTTACTATAATCAACCTCCATCAACAGGTATGTGTTGCCGATGGTTTCGATGAGCGGCAGCTCGTTCTTACATCTCACCAGACCACCCCCATTACCCAGCTGCCTCTCCTCCGCCCAGTAGTTTCCCTGCCCAAGGCATGCAGCACCAGGGAGGCCCGGCGCCATTCTTTGCCGCTGAAGCCGAGATGAACCATGGCGCGGCATCACAGCAGCAACAGCACTACCCACCTCGAGATGAGGCGTCCGGCATAGCGATCCAGGGGAGCAATAAGCAGCCATTACCGGTGAACGCTTCGTCACCGCCTCCACTTTCCTTCACACCGTATTCTCAGTCAGCTGTGCCCCAGAACACTCCTTATTCTCATGTACAACAACAACGTCCAACAAGCACATACGGCGCTCAGGAGCTTGCAACCTCGGTTTACGACTCGCCTATCGCTCCCAAGAATCCCAATGCACACCTCGGCCAACAACAGTATCAGTCTTATGTTCCCGATCACGCACCACCGCCTCCCAACTCTCAGCCACCCCCTGCTCCGGGCTCCATGTCTCCAGCGCCGTTGCAGCCCGGAGGGCCGGCCTATGACGCTCGTCAAGCATCGTCCGGTCATGTTGGAGCAACGGAGCCGTCTCAACCGCAGCAGTACAAACCATACACACCACCAGTCGATGGCCCTGCGCCAAATGAGTACTACAGACAGGCTGGGAACTCCTATTAAATGTGGCTCAAGCGGGCTGTGCCGCGCAAGGATCTAGTGCGCGTGGCACGAATGAGCTTGTATGCGTCCAGATATCTATCCAGGTAGCTAGCCAGCTGCCTATTTTCGCCCCCAAGACCCACCCCTGGCCCTTCAAGGGTACGAGCCAATCCAGGGCTGTTGATGTCAATGATGCGTCTGTCGTCGACGAATGAAGGCTGTGACCATTGTGATGCCCTGGCATGTCCGCTGGATTTGAGAGAGGTCGATGCAACAGAACGTGGCTCGCCATGGTCTATGATTCTGATGTTGACTCGGCGGTTCCGATGATACCTGAACAGTACCCTGATGCCTCCGAAGGTGACCCTCTACTGCCAGGTGGAAAGGTCTACGGCATCAAGGTAGGACCGATTATGTACGGGCCACCAATGATAACACTCCACCGATCGAAACCATTGGGACGCCCTCGACGCATGCTTTTTGATCAGCCCCCCAAAGGAAGCAATTGTCATCTAGGTAGACGCTTAATTTTAGGATGGGCGCCTCGAATGCAGGATTGTGTCAACCAAGGCGGACATGAGTAGTTTCGCAAACGGCGGCCTCATGACTTCGTGCTCATGCTTTGCTTACGCCCCCGCATGACGACATTTCCGCACCGAAGGCAAACCTCAGTCATGAATAATGAGGGAGAAATCCTTCAACAAGGTAGGATCATCCAGAATCATAGGAAAAAAGGCGAAACATGTTAGGGATAGATAAAGCTATATTTCAATCAAACTTGATGACACTCTGAGGAGCGTGCAGCAGAAAGAGAGCTGGCCGGCTCGGCTCACCTGCGCGCATCTCAACGCATTGCAGTGCCGTTGCTCGCCGTTGCAAGCCCGCAACGAGGCGCTTGGGGTGGTTTGCACATACCACTCTGGGTGGTGGTAGTGGAGGCAGTGGTCTCGAGGCAGCTGCGGGATGGCTGGTCAGGTCACGGTTAGACGGGCACCGTTTTTGTCGATCCGTCAACTAGTGAAAAACAGGGTCCGGCAGCCAGAGGCGATGCGTACGTCATTTGTCAGGACGATCTGCGCCACTTGAAAGCGGCGACCTGGTACGACACCCGATGAGGTCGCATGAGCAGAGTGCCGGGTTCAATTGGAAGGCAGAATGGAAGCGCATCATGCAGCAGGACATCTGGCAAATACAGTCTGTTCCCCCGAGTTGCCTCCTCTTCACATAAGCCACAATTGCAGCCGTGCTGATTCTGTTTTTTAGGTTCTCGTGGTTGGTCGTATATCTTGTGTGCGATCCAAGCGCGCCTAGCCAATAAGCTAATTAACCAGATAGCCACCACGAGGAAGATCGCGATGACCCGCATAGAGTGGACACACATTACGTGCATGACGAAAGGGGAGCGAGCGCGCCGCGCACAACAGTTTGACAGACAGAGCGGAATGGCGACGGGGAGCCGGGCAAAGGGCAGGAGTGAAAAGAGTAGGTAAAGTAGTACAGAGAAAGCATAAGCCCCTCAGGAAAAACTAAATGTACGAGCCACCTCTACTCGGGGGGGGGGGGGGGGGGGGGGGGGGGGGGGGGGGGGGGGGG